>CM051242.1:4358130-4493130 GCA_027917425.1 Gastrophryne carolinensis
ACCCCAGCATCCCTGGCATCCCCGGCATCCCCTGTATCCCTGGCATCCCCGGCATCCCTGGTACCCCGGCATCCCTGGCATCCCCGGCATCCCCTGTATCCCTGGCATCCCCGGCATCCCTGGTACCCCCGGCATCCCTGGCATCCCTGGCATCCCCAGCATCCCTGGCATCCCCAGCATCCCTGGCACCCCCGGCATCCCTGGCATCCCCGGCATCCCCTGTATCCCTGGCATCCCCGGCATTCCTGGTACCCCCGGCATCCCTGGCATCCCCAGCATCCCTGGCATCCCCAGCATCCCTGGCATCCCCAGCATCCCTGGTACCCCAGCATCCCTGGCATCCCCGGCATCCCTGGTACCCCCGGCATCCCTGGCATCCCCGGCATCCCCTGTATCCCTGGCATCCCCGGCATCCCTGGTACCCCCGGCATCCCTGGCATCCCTGGCATCCCCAGCATCCCTGGCATCCCCAACATCCCCAGCATCCCTGGTACCCCTGGCACCCCTGGTATCCCCAGCATCCCCGGCCGGCGTGCGTTTAGCCAATCTGAATGGGTGGGAAAGAGCGGGCACATGCCCCCGGGGCTGCGGCATGACCCGTTGGACCAGGTAAAGGTAAGCGATTACTAGTGTCCTGGGGGCTTTTACGGAGTGCAGCATCCCAATTTGGGACACCCTAGGCGAAAGCCAGCCAATCTAAAAGATTCCAGGATGGCCACTGGTGGGTTTTGTTCCGCTTTAAAGGCTTGTTTTACCCCCCAGGGTATCCTGAGCTTGAAAAACACCAATGCTAAGAAGCTCTGGTGGGTTTTGTTCTGCTTTAAAGGATCACTTTGTCAACCAATCACCCGGGCATCCAGAACAGGAGAATGCTCAATGCTAAGATGGGGTTTTGTTCTACTTTAAAGGCTCATTTTTATTACTTGGGCATCCCGAACATGAGAAACCATAATGCTGAGAAGCTCTGGTGGGTTTTGTTCCGCATTAAAGGCTCGTTTTATCAACCAACCGACTGTGACACACGCAGCTGCCCCCAATCGCGCCCGCTGTGCAGTGTATCAAGCGTTTACTTACATTGGCTGGCTTTCCCCAGGGCATCCCAAATGGGGATGCTGCACTCCGAAAAAAACCCCAGGACACTGGTAGCTTACCTTTCCCCGGCCCAACGGGTCATGCCGCACCCCCGTCCGGGGTTGGTTGATAAAACAAGCCTTTAAAGTGGAACAAAACCCACCAGAGCTTCTTAGTATTTAGGGTTTCTCACGTTCGGGATGCCCGGGTAGTAAGATGAGAATTTAAAGCGGAACAAAACCCATCAGAGCTTTATAGCATTGAGGATTCTCACGTTCGGGATGCCCGGGTGGTTGGTTGATAAAATGAGCCTCTAAAGCAGAACAAAACCCACCAGAGCTTCTTAGCATTGTGGTTCCTCACGTTCAGGATGCCCGGGTGGTTGGTTGATAAAATGAGCCTTTAAAGCGTAACAAAACCCATCAGAGCTTCTCAGCATTGTGGTTCCTCACGTTCGGGATGCCCAAGTAGTAAGATGAGAATTTAAAGCAGAACAAAACCCACCAGAGCTTTATAGCATTGAGGATTCTCACGTTCGGGATGCCCAGGTGGTTGGTTGATAAAATGAGCCTCTAAAGCAGAACAAAACCCACCAGAGCTTCTCAGCATTGGGGTTACTCACGTTCGGGATGCCCGGATGGTTGCTTGTTAAAAACAGCCTTTAAAGTGGAACAAAACCCACCAGAGCTTCTCAGCATTGAGCATTCTCCCAATTTGGGATGAACCAGGGGGAAGGCCTCCAGGGGTTTTGTTCTACTTTAGGCAGAGGTCAGGGACCCGGCACCGCCACGGTGGTGTTTTTTATTACACTCGTCAGGGAGCAGTTGCAGACTGGCCCAGTGGGGCACAGGAAAAATACCCGGTGGGCCTTTTGCCCACACCCCCGCCAGTGCTCCTGTTGGAGAGCCTTGAATTTCTAGTTTGGAGAGCTTCCCTCTGCTGCCAACTATAGAAAGGCCTGTCCAATAGTAAAGCAGCGGCCTATCATATATATATATATATATATATATATATATATATATATGATTCAGCTATTGCAACACCGCCTGCGGTGGCTGCCTCGCCCCGCCTCATTAAAGGAGCGCCCCCCCCGGAGAGCTCACCATCCAATTGGTGGACGAGGCGGAAAGCAAAAATGGGGCATAAACTGGAAACGAGAAAAGCTTTCCCGGCGGAGGCGAGCCAATCAGACGCTGTGTACGGGGCCAGAAGGAAGCGGCGAGGAATCGATGCAGGAGCGCGCCGCCATCAAAGGCAGTTTATTCATCGACTCGGGTTATTGACTTTGGCTTTTGAATTTATAATGTCCCCGAGACCAATGCGTGTTTTGCCGCCGCCGCCGCGCTACGCCGAGCACGACAATAAACCATACCTACCTTTCCCACTTTTCAGGGTGGGGAAGAGGGACATTTGTTAAATTAGGCCACATCCCTCATTGAGGGATGTATGAAGCCACGCCCCCTCATTGAGGGATGGATAGGAGATACATTGTAACAGATATAACAATAGAAACACTTTGAATAGACAAACAAATCATTTATTGCTGCAGATCTGCATGTTACACCTCAAAGATGGACAATATGTAAATGAGGCCACACCCCCTCATTGAGGGATGAATGAAGCCACGCCTCCTCATTGAGGGATGGATGAAGCCACGCCCCCTCATTGAGGGATGGATGAAGTCACGCCCCCTCATTGAGGGATGGATAAAGCCACGCCCCCTCATTGAGGGAGGGATAGGCGATACATTGTAACAGTTAAAACAATAGAAACACTCTGAATAGGCAAATGAATTATTTATTGCTGCAGATCTGCATGTTACACCTCAAAGAGGGGACAAATGGGAACAACGAGGGACTCAAAAGAGGGACAGTCCTGCCAAATCAGGGACACTTGGGAGGTATGGGTAAGATGCGCCTCCCAAACCTGGGAGTCCCCGGACACCGCATGGCGGCGTGCTCCTCGCCACGCCACTACAAAGCTACTACAAATTTAGAGGAATAGGTGAGGAGGGGGGATCAGGCTGACAGACATGAGTTTCCCTTTGTCAAATCGGGATGCCCCACTGTGTTAGTTTCTATACAAATACCCCAGACAGGAGGGACAAAACCTGGGATAATTAAAGTCTATCACAAATCGGGATGCCCCAGACAGGAGGAAAAAACCCGGGTTGGTGAAATTCGAAGAAATCGAGATGCGGGGGGGACAAGACCCAGTCTAGTGAAAATCCTGGGTTCTGTTCCTCCTTAAAGCAGTTCTTTATGTTCCATTTCTTTAATCCTTTTATATTATATATTAATCACAAGAACATTTTCACAACATGCCCTGAGACGCGTTTCGTCAGCAGACGTCTTCAGGGCAGACAGGAGGCTATGAGATAACGATGGTTTTATCCTATGCTGTGACATTTAGGGCCAACTCATTACAAAGCAGCGAGCTCTGCATTTGGCAGGAGAGAGCTCTCCCCACCTCGTGTGACAAGCTCACCGCCGCTTTTGGCGAGCTCGCCTTCACTATATAATATAAAGGAGAGAAAAAAAACGCAAACGCAGAGCCCAGTTTGGGATGCCCCCTCTGTATGAAATCCTATGGAATCGCCCCGCTAACTCATTTAGCTGCGCGAATGGTAAATGCGTCCCTGTCTGGCTGCAGGGGAAGGTGAGTACTCTCCCCCCTCAGATGTTACATTTATTGTGCGCCACCTGGAATTGTCCGGCTTTTCAGGATCCGGACTTTTAACACCCCACTCCTTAAAGCGGAACAAAAACCCAGGATTTTGACAATCCCGAGATTTGTTCCCGATTTGGGATGTCCTGCTGTGTAAACCCCTCCATATCGCCCCATACACCTTACCTTTCCCCCCTGGCCTACGGTGCAAGAGTGGGCTCTCGTCCCCTTAGAGCCGTGTGCTGTGCATATCTAAAGTGGATCAAAAGCCAGGATTTTGACTATACTGGATTTTGGTCCATGTCCTCGGGGCACCCCGATCGGGGATGCCCCGCTATGTGAAACCCCCCCAGCTTTCCGGAACAAACTCACCTCTTCCCGGTCCTACAACGCCTGGCACGTGCAAGGGATGGCAGGGATGAGGCCACTGCTCGAACATGCACCATTGGATCGGGAAGCGAGGTGAGTGTATGGGCGACCTGGGGGGTATCACACAGTGGGGCATCCCGATTATGGATGCCCTGGGGGAAGGGAATCAAGCGGCTCTGGAATCTTATAAATTCCCGGGCTGATCTCTGTGGGTTTTGGTCCACTTTAATGCTCAGCAGTAGGGAGTGAGAACTGGGCAAGCCCCAGCCCATTTGAAAGATGCTGGGGGTGCGGCGGCCGATAAATACATTGGTGTGGGAGCCAGGAAGAAGGTGAGTATTGCTGGGAACCGGGAACACATTTTGAGATTCGGGATGCCCAAGGAGAAGGCCTACGGCCAGCCCTGGAAACTTTGAGATTCCAGGACCATCTTTCTTAGGTTTAGTTCTGCTTTAAAGACATCCCAGGGCATTCCTCTTTTCAGTAAGTGGGTGCATCGTGTTTTCCAGCCTTTGCCTTCCGTGCTGGGACGCTGTGGGTTTAACACAAGGCGAGATGAAAAACGCTTTGAAGGAGAAAAAAAAAAGTTTATATATAAAAAAAATAAATAAAAAAAAAGTATATATATATATATATATATATATATATATATATATATATATATTAAAAAAAAAAGTTTATATATATAAAAAAAAAAAAAAAAAAAAAAGTTTATATATAAAAAAAAAAAAAAAAAAAAAAAAGAAAGGGGGAATATTTGAGCAGAAGTATGGAAATGAAATGAGCCGGCGAGAGATGCTGAGAGATATCACCCGCCTGGAATGTTCCTCCTGAACAAAGTAAAGGATAAAAAGCATTAAAAATGCAAAACATGGCGGCTGCCGAGCGGAGTTTTACTGCGCCACAGACCCGGATAATAATAGCAATAATAATGAACAGCAATAATAATGAACAGCAATAATAATGAACAGCAATAATAATAATAATAATAATCATAATAATAATAATCATAATAATAATAATAATAATATTTATAACAACAAGAATGATAATTACCGGCATACATTTAAAAATAATATCATTAATAATAAAAATGTGATGAAATATAAAAGCTGATTGGCTGGGATCTCATTTCATGCTTTTTAATAAAACTAATAGCAATAGTCATAGAAGGAATACCACCATTAGTGCTACTAATTATAATAATATAATACTAATACTAATAATATTAATAAAAATACTACTACTAATATTAACAACAGTAGTAATAATGAAACAATTATAAATATTAATATTAGCAATAACTATATTTATGGGGGTCGCTAGTTCAGAGCGACGGGCAGGCTGATTCATCATTAGCGACAGAGGAGCGTCTGTAGCGGCATTTTCAGAGCGCCCGCTAGTAGTCACTGTGCTCGGCCGTGGGTCGCTAGTTTATAGCGACTCAGACGCTGTTCAGTAATGTTGAATACATTGTGAGGAGTCGCTATTTGACCAGTACAGCGCTGTATGGGAGCGCATGTTAGCGACTGGTCAGTGCGACCAACTCACAACATATTCAGCAAAAAATCACAAATCTCTGGCGCTGAAAAATGCTTCTCTGAAGCCCAGAGCGCAGGAGGCTGTGTGATTAAAGTCTGTTTTTCAGCATCTATCCACCAGTAACAAAGCGAAATCATATGGAATTACATTGTAACAACATTGTAACATGACACTTTAATGGCAGAGCTGTGATGTCATTTCTGAAGAAATATCTGAAAAATAAAAAAAATGTAAAAAAACAGCTTATTCAATGGCAGGAGAGGTCACAGAATTATTTGAGAATTTTTAGAAAAAAAAAAAAAACCTGTTTAAAGAGAAGAAAAGGATCGTCCATTGAAATGTATGGGAGAGCGACAGGTAGCGAGAGGTCATACCTGGCGCTGTGCAAGGCTGAACGCTGGCGCTGTTCGCTGAGGCTGTGAAAATGATGAATCAGACGCTACATGGCGCTATCCCAGTCGCTAAACCGATTCTGCTTAATAAATGTGTAATTGCGTGCTGTGTCCGCCGTTCACCAGTCGCTACCTGTCATTAACCAGCCACTACCTAAAGCTATCCCTTCTCAAATAAGGGCCTAATAACAATAACTATAGAAAAAATACCACCACCAATACTAATAATTATAATAATATAATACTAATAATATTATAAAAGTACTACTATGACTACTACTACTATTAATAATAATAACAGCGATAATTGTTAAACAATTATATTAATAATAATAATAATATAATATTATTATAAATAGCAATATTAATAGTAATATTGTTAATAATATATATATATATAACAAATTGCTGAAAGATTAAATTAAAAACAATAAGATTAGTAATAAAAATTACTACTAATTATAATAATATAATACTAATAATATTAACAAGTAATACAAAAAACAACAACAGCAATACTAATTAAACAATTATAAATAGTAATATTAGTACTAATAATTATATATATACATATATATATATATATATATATATATATATATATATATATATATGTCATACTTTATAATAAAACAAATAGCAATAATCATAAAGGAATCATAAAGGAATATTACTCCTAGTACTAATTATAATACTAAAATAATACTAATAATATTAATACATTTAAAAAGACAAGCGATGATATATAAACAAACTGACTGGCAATGATCTCGTGTGATCTCGCCAGCAAGTTGACTTTACTCGAGGATTCCTTGGGTTTCATATAGTGGGACATCCCATATAGGGATGCCCACAGGGATATGCGATCTTTCAGGTTCCAGGTCTGGCGACAGAGGCTGTTGTTCCTATTTAATTGATAGAATTGTATCAATGAAGAGAGGAAGCATTTGATGGTGGTTTAATAAGACGACAGTCGCTCTTTTTATAAACCTTTATTAATGTCAGTGATAAAGTAATAACAAGGGCCAGGGACCAGCCTGGAACTTCCCTGGGCCAGTCTGAGCCTGGACAGACAACCTTTAGCAGCCACACGGTTGCCCAGGTGGTCGTGTGTCTTAGGTGGTGCAGTGTCAAGACAAATAGATCAGACAATTGCAGGATCAAATCTGGGTTTTGATTTATGTTGAATAAACCACAGATGCATTATTTTGAGCTGTAATTCCGGTGATACTATTTTAAGCTGGAGAGGTCCCCAAATGTTTCCTGATAGAATTAGATTTAAGGCTGGAGTCCTTCCCAAAATCAATACCACCATGTTCCAGACACAGAACATGCCCCTTATTACAGCACTGGATAGGTGTCAATAATGTGCCGGCATACTGCGCCACAGCAGCGGCATCACCTCGCGGATGCCCCCCTCGTGTCGCCATCTCCGAGGTGGCCCCAAGCATGTCTCTTCCTGCCCATATGGCTGCATCACTTTCCTGGCACAGAGAAGGGATCTGCGTCTCCCCACCGAGCTGTGAAATCACTTCTGAAATTGGAAAAATAAGAAATCCTCGCCGCTGTGCCAGAGGGGGCCCCGGAGACATCTCACCCTTTCCCATCCGGCACAGATTCCCATCGATAAGTCACAGGGAGCGAGAATCTGCTGCACATACAGCTGTGACTGCGGCCAGAGCAATTGCCAGCGCCAATCTCCAGACCCAGCGCCAATCTCCAGCCCCAGCGCCATTCTCCCGATCCAGTGCCAATCCCCAACCCCAATCTCCAGACCCAGTGCCAATCTACATCCCCAGCACCAGTCTTCAGCCCCAGCGCCAATCTCCAGACCCAGCGCCAATCTCTATCCCATATCTATCTATCTATCTATCTATCTATCTATCTATCTATCTATCTATCTATCTATCCCATATCTATCTATCTATCTATCTATCTATCTATCTATCATCTATCTATCTATCTATCCCATATCTATCTATCTATCTATCTATCTATCTATCTATCTCATATCTATCTATCCCATATCTATCTATCTATCTATCTATCTATCTATCTATCCCATATCTATCTATCTATCTATCTATCTATCTATCTATCTATCTATCTATCTATCCCATATCTATCTATCTATCTATCTATCTATCTATCTATCTCATATCTATCTATCCCATATCTATCTATCTATCTATCTATCTATCTATCTATCTATCTATCTATCTATCTATCCCATATCTATCTATCTATCTATCTATCTATCTATCTATCTATCTCATATCTATCTATCTATCTATCTATCTATCTATCTATCTATCTATCTCATATCTATCTATCTATCTATCTATCTATCTATCTATCTATCTATCTCATATCTATCTATCCCATATCTATCTATCTATCTATCTATCTATCTATCTATCTATCTATCTATCTCCTATCTATCTATCTATCTATCTATCTATCTATCTATCTCATATCTATCTATCTATCTATCTATCTATCTATCTATCCCATATCTATCTATCTATCTATCTATCTATCTATCTATCTATCTATCTATCCCATATCTATCTATCTATCTATCTATCTATCTATCTATCTATCTCATATCTATCTATCCCATATCTATCTATCTATCTATCTATCTATCTATCTATCTATCTATCTATCCCATATCTATCTATCTATCTATCTATCTATCTATCTATCTATCTATCTATCTCATATCTATCTATCTATCTATCTATCTATCTATCTCATATCTATCTATCTATCTCCTATCTATCTATCTATCTATCTATCTATCTATCTATCTATCTCATATCTATCTATCTATCTATCTATCTATCTATCTATCTCATATCTATCTATCTATCTATCTATCTATCTATCTATCTATCTATCATCTATCTTATCTTATAATCTTATTTGTCAGAACTACAGACCAAGTCTTATAATAACTAAACCTAGGCACTGAGCTTGATTGGACCTCCGTATGAATGACTGTGCTATAAATATATATATATATATATATATATATATATATATATATATATATATATATATATATATATATATACATTAGACATGAGCCATGAGCACAATTTTTCTTCCCATCATCAGTGAATTTAGATAGACATTATCAATGTTATGGGGCTGCCGGTGCCTATTGTTAGGGATACTCCAGAAGCACCTGCCACTGCTGCGTCTACTGTTTCCTGCATGCAGTACCTAAGCTCACCACTAGGCGCTGCTGCACTGAAAGCTGTAAACGCTGCAGCGCCACCTGGTGGAGAGTTGAGGCTGCGCCTGTTTCAGAGAGAATGAGATCGGTCCCTCCAGGGTGACTCTGGAGTGAGGATAGCTCGGAGCAGATGGTTAGGGAAGGGGGATTTAGACGGCTCGGGATAAACCGGATGATTGCAGACATGTGTAAGAGAATTGTACCAGGCAACAAACACGGGGATGTGTGCAGAGGGAGGCGGCGGCTCGCTAGGGAGCGCCTGGTGTATCACACGTAGATGTGTTTAATGGTCTGCTTTCTCTCCCGGAACAATAATCCTTTAAGGAGATTAGTAGGGAGAAATCCCCGGTGAAGCACAGATTGCAGGATCAGTTAAGCAGCTTGCATGCCCATCACTCCAGTGATAAACAAGAGCGAGCGAACCTGCGCAAATATCCCGCCACCGAGCTCACCTGGGGAAACACTCAGGTAGCGCTTATCAAATACTTATCAAGCAGAGCTGCTCAATCAACAAACAGAAACAGGGGCACTGAATATCGCATTGGGATGTTTTTAACTTGTGCTGCTGCCTTTTTTCCATCTGCTGCACAATGTAACAAGCATTACATTGCATTGAGTCATCATCTTACATTGTAAAAGCCAGTGAGCTCCCTGCTGTGTAACACAATGTAACAGCCAGGTCCCTGCTGTGTAACACAATGTAACAGCCAGCTCCCTGCTGTGTAACTCATTGTAACAGCCAGTCTGCTTAATGTGAAATACAATGTAACAGCCAGCTCTCTGCTGTTTAACTCGTTGTAACAGCCAGCTCCCTGCTAACAGATACAGAGGTTGCTTTACTATTTAAACTGAATATCGGCCTGGGATGTTTTAAACAGGTGCTGCTGCCTTTTCCTATCTGCTGCGCATTGTGACAAGCAAAGATGAGTCATCATCTTACATCATCTTGTAAAAGCCAGTGAGCTCCCTGCTGTGTAACACAATGTAACAGCCAGCTCCCTGGTGTGTAACTCATTGTGACAGCCAGTCTGCTTACTGTGAAATACAATGTAACAGCCAGCTCCCTGCTGTGTAACTCATTGTAACAGCCAGTCTGCTTAATGTGAAATACATTGTAACAGCCAGCTCTCTGCTGTTTAACACAATGTAACAGCCAGCTCCCTGGTGTGTAACTCATTGTAACAGACAGTCTGCTTACTGTGAAATACATTGTAACAGCCAACTCTCTGCTGTTTAACTCGTTGTAACAGCCAGCTCCCTGATAGCAGATACAGAGGTTGCATTACTACTTAAACTGAATATTGGCCTAGGATGTTTTTACCTTGTGCTGCTGTCTTTTTCCCATCTGCGGCGCAATGTAACAAGCAGAGATTAGTCATCATCTTACATTGTGAAAGACAGTCAGCTCCATGCTGTGTAACACAATGTAACAGCCAACTCCCTGGTGTGTAGCCAGTCTGCTTACTGTGAAATACAATATAACAGCCAGCTCTCTGCTGTGTAACTCATTGTAACAGCCAGCTCCCTACTGTGTGACACATTGTAACAGCCAGCTCCCTGCTGTGTAACTCATTGTAATAGCTAGACTGCTTATTGTGAAATACATTGTAACAGCCAGCTCCTTACTGTGTAACTCATTTTAACAGCCAGGCTTCCTGCTGTGTAACACATTGTAACAGCCAGCTTCTTGCTGTGTAACTCATTGTAACAGCCAGCTCCCTGCTGTGTAACTCATTGTAACAGATAACCTGCTTACTGTGAAATACATTGTAACAGCCAGCTCCCTGTTAACAGGTACAGAGGTTGCATTGCTACTTAAATTGAATATCAGCCTGGAATATTTTAACCTTGTTTCTCCTGTCTGCTGCACAATGTAGCAAGCAAAGATGAGTCATCATCTTACATTGTAAAAGTCAGTCAGCTCCCTGCTGCGTAACATATAGTAACATATAGTAACATATAGTAACAGCCAGTTCTCTGTTGTGCAACTCACTGTAACAGCCAGCTCTCTGCTGTGTAACACATTGTAACAGCCAGCTCCCTGCTGTGTAACACATTGTAACAGCCAGCCCCCTGCTGTGTAACAAGGAATTCTTACTCTGCACATAACCCATCTTTGCAGTGTGGGCTGTCCGGAATGATGGGCTGCCCTTTTATGGTTGGGGGGGGATAGGTGCCTTGCTCAAAAGCACTTCAGTCATGTTGCATGGCCCTCTGGTCACAAGGCTGCTTCCTTACCTCTAGGCCACAACTGCCCCTTGTGACAGCCAGCTCTGCTGTGTAACACATTAAATAAAGAAGAAAATGCCAGAGCAGCAATATAAAGGTTGAAAAGAGCATTGTAACAGCTAGCTCACTGCTGTATAGCACATTGTAACAGCCAACTCCTTGCTGTGTAACACATTAAAAAAGGAAAAAATGCCAAAGCAGCAATATAAAGGGGGAAAACACATTGTAACAGCTAACTCCCTGCTGTATAGCACATTGTAACAGCCAACTCCTTGCTATGTAACACATTAAAAAAGGAAAAAATGCCAAAGCAGCAATATAAAGGGGGAAAACACATTGTAACAGCTAACTCCCTGCTGTATAGCACATTGTAACAACCAACTCCTTGCTGTGTAACACATTAAAAAAGGAAAAAATGCCAAAGCAGCAATATAAAGGGGGAAAACACATTGTAACAGCTAGCCCCCCTGCTGTATAGCACATTGTAACAGCCAGCTCCTTGCTGTGTAACACATTAAAAAAGGAAGAAATGCCAGAGCAGCAATATAAAGGTTGAAAAAAGTGTTATAACAGCTAGCTCCCTGCTGTATAGCACACTGTAACAGCCGACTCCTTGCTGTGTAACACATTACAAAAGGAAAAAATTGCCAAAGCAGCAATATAAAGGTGGGAAAAACACATTGTAACAGCTAGCTCCCTGCTGTGTAGCACATTGTAACAGTCAGCTCCCTGTTGTGTACCACATGGCCAAGGGAAAATAAAATGCCAGAGCAGCAATAAAAAGGCAGAAAAAATACTAAAACCTATTGTTACAGCCAGGCACATGGCTGTGAAACATAGTATAGCAGTCATGGGCCTACTATTCAAATGTAAACAGCTCGCAGATGACTAACAGCTTTCTATGATGTCTGAGTTTGTTTTCTGTAACGTTAATGTATTATAATGAAGAATGCAATGAAGAATCACTAAATAGTGAATATCTGAATATCAGTGAAAACTGAATATCAGTATGGGATGTTTTGACCTCATGCTGCTGCCTCTCTCCCTCCTGCTGTGTGTAATGTAACAAGACGAGTCCTCATCTCACACTGTAAAAAGCCAGGCGGATCTCTGCTGTGTAACACTGTGAAACAGCCAGCTCCCTGCTGTGTAATGCATTGAAACAGCCAGCTCCCTGCTGTGTAATGCATTGAAACAGCCAGCTCCCTGCTGTGTAATGCATTGAAACAGCCAGCTCCCTGCTGCGTAATGCATTGAAACAGCCAGCTTCATGCTGTGTAACACATTGTAACAGCCAGCTCCCTGCTGCGTAATGCATTGAAACAGCCAGCTTCATGCTGTGTAACACATTGTAACATCCAGCTCCCTGCTGCGTAATGCATTGAAACAGCCAGCTTCATGCTGTGTAACACATTGTAACAGCCAGCTCCCTGCTGTGTAACACATTGTAACATCCAGCTCCCTGCTGCGTAATGCATTGAAACAGCCAGCTTCATGCTGTGTAACACATTGTAACAGCCAGCTCCCTGCTGTGTAATGCATTGAAACAGCCAACTCCCTGCTGTGTAATGCATTGAAACAGCCAGCTCCCTGCTGTGTAATGCATTGAAACAGCCAGCTCCCTGCTGTGTAATGCATTGAAACAGCAAGCTCCCTGCTGTGTAATGCATTGAAACAGCCAGCTCCCTGCTGTGTAATGCATTGAAACAGCCAGCTCCCTGCTGTGTAATGCATTGAAACAGCCAGCTCCCTGCTGCGTAATGCATTGAAACAGCCAGCTTCATGCTGTGTAACACATTGTAACAGCCAGCTCCCTGCTGTGTAATGCATTGAAACAGCCAACTCCCTGCTGTGTAATGCATTGAAACAGCCAGCTCCCTGCTGTGTAACACATTGTAACAGCCAGCTCCATGCTGTGTAGTGCATTGAACAGCCAGTTTTCTGCCATTAAAAAGGTGGAAAACCATAAAAACACATTGTAACATTCAGGCTTGTTGCTGTGATACATTGTATATCAGCCTGCTATTTAAATGTAAACAGATTACAGCTGGCTCACAGCTTTCTATGATGTCTGAGTGTGTTTTCTGTGATTTTGATGAAGAATGCAATGAAGAGTCACTTAACAGAACTGAATATCTGTTTTGTATTTGTGTTGTAAGGGTAAAGCAGCAGTTCCTAGAGAGCAAATACTCAAGCACCCGAAAAGGGTTAATATCAATATGTAAAAAATAGGAAAAGCTCCAGTGCGCTTGAAACAGCAGATGACACGGGGAGGCCGATTCATTAATAGCGCCAGGTAGCGACAGATGAGCGGCAGTAGCGTGATTTTCACAGTGCACGCTAGTAGTCGCTGTGCTTGGCCGTTGTTTGGCTGTTGACAGCGACTCAGTCGGTGTGCGGTAATGTGGAATACGGGGTTAGGAGTCGCTGTTTGACAGGTTCCGCGCTGTATGGGAGCGCATGACAGCGAATGGCCATAGCGAACGGCTCCCACCATATTCATTAACAAATCACGCTCAAAAAATTCTCGCGCTGTGAAATGCTTGTTTAAACCCCAGAGCGCTGGCGGCGATGTGTTAAAAGTAGTTTTTAACCCCCAAACAACCATATTTTTTGAAAAAAAAAAAAACAAAACATGTTTTTCAAAACATTCTGTAATATGAATACATTAATATCAGACCTGTAATATCAATTCTGCACAAATTTTTTTTTTCTTTTTTTTTTTTACCTTAAAAAAAATCTAACATTGCAGAAGTGGTCACAGAATTTTTGACATTTATAAAAAAAAAAAAACATTAATAACAATTAATTATGAATATTTAAAGATTGCTCCATTGAAATGCATTGGAGAGCGCCAGGTAGCGAGAGGTCATACCTGTCGCTGTTCAAGGTCGCTCGCTGGCGCTGTGGGGTGAGGCTGGAATAATGATGAATGATTCGCTATCTGGCGCTCTGTCAGTCGCTAAGCAGGATCGGATTGATAAATGTGTGATTGCGGAGGGGAGCCGGCGTTCTCGTGGCGGTGAGCGTCATTACCGTTCGCTCACCATTCGCTACCTGGCGCTATCCCTTGTTAAATAAGGGCCTAAGCATCTATATGCACTGATCATAAACACCTCTCTTTTCAGTGGTGCATATCCTTAACAGTTGTCGAAAGGTAAAAGGATAACTCACCCATGCCCCGAGCTCTGGGGCGGCACATCCCAGTTTATTACACCCTCCGATAGGGGATAACCTCCACTGCAGGTCAAGGCAACGAGTAGCTGAACCAAAAGAGACTTTTCCAAAGCTCATCCTTGGAAACTGAAGGTGCCAGTGTCAATTACTTACACGTATAAACTCGCTAAGGCTGCAATCAACCAATCAAAAGTGTCGCTAAGTGTATACTTAGCAACTTAGCACTACACATAAAAATAAGGAGTGGGGTATCCACTAAAGATTGGAGAATAGAGATTCATGGTCGTGCGCTTTGGGCCTTTTTGGTGCACAACCATGAATCAAGCCTTTTGAAACAGAGAGCTCCCTGCTATATAGTCCTAATATTGAAGTGGTGAATCCAGCAGTTCACCCAAAATAGCTCCAAACCACTGCACCCCCTCCACGCAAACAATCAATACATCAACCAAATATATATCATGAATTCATAGATTATTTATTGACAAATACCCATAAAAATCACATAACAAACAATTAAAAAACATATAACACTAGACCGCACATTCCCAGGGGCATCCCAATTACACCCATAATCCCAACTCTGTAAACATTATATTTCAATAAAGTGTCAATACTATAAACAATCCATAAAGTGCGTTAGTGCTGACATTTGTGCAAACCCAATACAATTAATGTTAAATGTGGCAGGAGAAGAGCAGATTCAAGTATCAGAATACAACAATTAATTAAAATCATAAACAAACACATCACCTGAGTGTATAACTCTGAGTGCCCCCCAAGAATGCCAAGGTCGAGTGACGATCTCCCCAACGCGTTTCGTGGCCCCCCGCTCACAGGCCGCTTCATCAAGGTATGCTCAAGGTATGCACAAATTTCAGGACAGAGATAGTCTCCCATCACTGCACGGCCACAGGTATTGAATTCAATTACTGCTTTATATTTATATTGTGGTGCAGAATTTGCAAATTTAGGGCCTTATTTATCAAGGAATAGCGACAGATAGCGACTGGGGAGCCGGCCAGTAAAGCCAGGTACCGCAACTAGAACGCCGGCTCCCCTCCACAATCACACATTTATCAAGCCGATACTGCTTAGCGACTGAGATAGCGCCACCTAGCAACTCATTCATCATTATCCCGGCCTCATCCCACAGCGCCAGCATCCGACCTTAAACAGCGACAGGTATGACCTCTCGCTACCTGGCGCTCTCCAATGCATTTCAATTATTTTTTAATATATATATATATATTTTTTTTTTAATTTCCAAAAAAAAATCTGTGAACACTTCTTCCTTTGAAAATGTATTTTTTTGGGGATTTAAAAAAAAAAAAATTTTTTGCAGAATTGATATTACAGGTCTGATTTTAAACTATTCCGGTTTGAGTATTATTTCAAAATCATTCCATTTTTTTGGGGGGGGGTGGTTAGGGGGTTAAAAAACTACTTTTAACACATCGCGTACTGCGCTCTGGGATTTAAACATGCATTTCACAACGCTAGGAATTTCTAAGGCTGATTTTTTAATGAATATGGTGGGTGCCGGTCGCTATGTCCAGTCGCTATCTTGCGCTCCCATACAACAGCGACCCTGTCAAATAGCGACTCAGCATCTTGTATTCAACATTACGGCACACCGACTGAGTCGCTATCATCCACCGAACAATGGCCAAGCACAGCAACTACTAGCGGGCGCTGTCAAAATACCGCTACGGCCGCTCAACAGTCGCTATCTGTCGCTATTAATGAATCAGCCTCTTAGTTTTGACTCCCTGCTATATAGCACACAGAATATTTACAGTGGTTGGTTGACATTAAGGGACGCTCTAGCTTTAAATACAGATGTTAAAGTGGACCAACACACAGGATTTTGACTATCCTGGGTTTTGGTCCACTTCGGCTATGTGAAACCCCCCAGAAAGCCCCAAAAACTCACCTCTCCCCGCTCCCACGTGACTGCTGCTGCCAATCCCCGCCGAAGGACAGCGGGAGGCAGCGACGGACAAGAGAGCGCGCCCGCCGCCGCCTCCCGCGCGTCACTCTTACAGGGCGCGCGCCCTCGCCGGCCACTCACAAACGGCCTGCTAGAGGGACGCACAGGAGGTGGCGGCGGGCGCCGCTGGATCGAGGATCAGGTAGGGATTTAGGGGTTTCTGGGGGGTTTCACACAGCAGGGCACTGCCCCGCAGTCAGGGGGCTGATCGATCTGGCAATCTTATAGATTCCTGGGCCGATCACGGGAGGGTGTTGTTCCACTTTAAACTATAATGAAAAAAAGGTGAAATTCACTCTAAAATTACATTATTCTGTTAAAGGAGGCCTCTAGCTATAGAATGAAGGCGTTCGCATTGCTGCTGCGTTTCATAAATGTGTTATGAATGTGTAAATGTTTGAAAGCCCTCCAGCTCCACGTGACCCTAAAATATTTGCACAGCGCGTCGTACGTGTAGAAAACACCGCGGAATGAGGTCATTATTCTGCCTCCGGAGACCGCTTCACATTGGCACCACCGGGACTCCTAATGTAATCTCCTCATCAGGCTCATGTCTCACGTTGACCTGTTGTGGGAAGTGCGGCCCAGCTCGCGGCAACGCAGGCCCGCCGGCGATACACATCCGAGTGATTAATATGCGCCTCTGAGCCACCGGGTCATGAATCACCCCGGCAGCGTCCTTTCCCATTCGGCGGCACAAGCTGAAGAGGCAATAAAGCGGAATCCTTCCCCGGCGAGGACACCTTTAGCTTTGCTCAATATTTGCACCATAATTTATGGAGCCCCCCTTTTCATTGGCGGGAAATCATACGCCTCGTAGCCCGGCGGCAATTAAACGGCAGAGAGGTTATAATTTTTCACCTAGACGAGCGGACCGGAGGGGGAAAAAACCTTTATGTATAATCAACAATGGCGTTATTAACGACCAGCGACCGTAATCCTAGAGAGACGTGGGTTTGTGTTTGTTTTCTCTCTCCGTACAGCGGGATTGTGAAGACAAATTAAATAAAAAAAAAAAAACAGAGCAGATTATCCTGGATTAACCAGGACTGCACTGAATGTACAAAAAAAAAAAAAACACCACATCGGTCAATGTTAATGACGGAACTGACGTAAAAAAAATCCGGAGCTTCTCACTTTTGTTCTTCATTTTTGCGCTAATGACCATTTTTTTTCCCTCTGGGTAACATGACCCGGCCGAGTGAATAATTCATGGCAGGCAGCGCGATAAAAAATTAATCTGATGACAAATTCACCTGTTACGAGGAAGAGATGCGTGAGGCGAAGGGCGAGAGGTCAGAATCAGAGCTGCATTTTATAAGAAGACGGGATTGGATAAGAAACATACTGCAGTGTATCTATCGGGGAGGGGGGGGGGGTCAAGTTGTGGAGAAAGGGCAGAACACAGAATTTTGGCCTAGTCATTTTTTCGTATAACTTTTAGCTCCGAAGTTTTGCAATCATATTGGTAAAGCAGCACTGTTGAGGTCACACTTGCCTCCTTTTTTCCATTACACTGGTCAGTCAAGGAGCAAGGAGAAGAGAGTACAGTTGTCATGCATTTCCTAATTTTAAAGGTCACGTTGGGGTCAAATGACTACTCTCCCCAAAAGTTGCCATGGTTAACCATTCATTTAGCTAGGTTCTTCTTCCCCTATGAAACTGACCTGAACCAACATAACTATGGCCCTTATTCATCAAGCGATAGCGCCAGGTAGTGTCTGACGAGCGCCAGGTAGCGGCAGCTAACGGCGACTACCGACTCAAGTACGCCCGGCGGCGGTCACAATGACGCATTTATCAAGCAAAATGAGGCTAGCGCCGGCGAGAGCGACGGCTAGCGCGGCATTCATCATGAAGCCGCCTGGACCGAACAGCGCCGCTGCAAATTCCCTCACAGCGCCAGGTATGACCTGTCGCTCCCTGGCGATGTCCAATGCATTTCAATGGAGCAATCTATAATTATTCAAAATTAATTGGTATTAATTTTTTTTTTTTTTTTTTTTAATGTCAAAAAATCGGAGACCACTTCTGCAATGTTAGGATTTATTTTTAAGTAAAAAAAAAAATTAAAAAAAATATGTGCAGAATTGATCTAACAGGTCTGAGATTAATGTATTCACATTACAAAATGATTCTAAAAACATGTATAATGTTACATTCAAAAAATATGGTTGTTTAGGGGTTAAAAACTAGTTAATACACATCGCCGCAAGCGCTCTGGGGTTTAAACAAGGAATGGACAGCGACTGCACATTCGGAGCGTGATTTGTTGATGAATATGAAGCTAGCCGTTCGCTCTGGCCATTCGTTGTCAGGCGCTCACATACAAAGCTGGACCTGTGAAACAGCGACCCCCCCCAGCCCGTATTCAACATTACCGCACACCGACTGAGTCGCTGTCATCAAGCTAATGCCAGCCAAGCACAGCGAATACTGGCTGGCGCTGAAAAAATCACGCTACAGTCGCTCATCTGTCGCTGCCTGGCGCTATTAATGAATCGGCCTCCCCATATGTTTGTATGTGAGAGGGAGCTGGAGGACCAAATAGATATTGATTGGTCTGTAAACGGAAGGTGCTCCCTAACTGCAGGGTGGCTAACTTTTTAGTTTTGGCATCACATTAGTACTGTTGCGGTCACACTTGCCCCTTTGCATTTTAATGTTATCCATTTTACAAAGCTAAATGTCTACTCTCTCTGAAGACCACCACTGTTGACCATTGTTGACCATTATTTCAGCTAGGTTCTCCACAGGGTAATTTTTCCATTACTGGGCGGCTAACTTTTAGCTTTTTAGTTTTGGCATCACATTAGTACTGTTGAGGTCACACTTGCCCCTTTGCGTTTTAATGTTATCCATTTTACAAGGCTAAATGTCTACTCTCCCTGAAGACCACCACTGTTGACCATTGTTGACCATTATTTCAGCTAGGTTCTCCACAGGGTAATTTTTCCATTACTGGGCGGCTAACTTTTAGCTTTGGAGTTTTGGCATCACATTAGTGCTGTTGCGATCACACTTGCCCCTTTGTGTTTTAATGTTATCCATTTCACAAGGCTAAATCACTACTCTCCCTGAAGACCACCATTGTTGACCATTGTTGACCATTATTTCAGCTAGGTTCTCCACAGGGTAGGTAATTTTTCCATTACTGGGCGGCTAACTTTTAGCTTTTTAGTTTTGGAGTCACATTAGTACTGTTGAGGTCACACTTGCCCCTTTGCGTTTTAATGCTATCCATTTCACAAGGCTAAATCACTACTCTCCCTGAAGACCACCATTGTTGACCATTGTTGACCATTATTTCAGCTAGGTTCTCCACAGGGTAATTTTTCCATTACTGGGCGGCTAACTTTTAGCTTTGGAGTTTTGGCATCACATTAGTGCTGTTGCGGTCACACTTGCCCCTTTGCGTTTTAATGTTGTCCATTTCACAAGGCTAAATCACTACACTCCCTGAAGACCAACATGGTTGACCAATATTTCCTTTAGGTTCTCCCCAGGGTTGTTTTTCCACTACTGCGCGGCTCACTTTTACCTCTCGAGTTTTGGCGTCACGTTAGTACAGTAGTACTGTTGAGGTCACACTTGCCCCTTTGCATTTTAATGTTATCCCTTTCCCAAGGCTAAATCACTACACTCCCTGAAGACCAACATGGTTGAACATTGTTGACCATTATGCTAATTGCTAATGAGTAAGCGGGGAAGCCGTTTCTTTGCTCCTTCCTTGTGCTTAAAGCGGACCATTGGCCAAAAATTACTAAAAGCCACTTACAGGGGCGGACTGGACATAGGGCATACCGGGGCAATGCCCAATGGGGAGGGCGCTTTGCATTACCTTGGACAGATATGGTGCACTGATATCGCCCCTGGGTGAGTATTAGACTTCCAGACCTTGGCCAGACAGCTGCAGGAGAAAGAAGATGTAAGCATTTATTATTTTTTATTACAAGTCCTTTAAAAGGGAACATTGCAGGTATTGGGGCTTCATCCATCCCTCAAAGAGGGGGCATGGCTGCTTACAGCAGTCAATGAGGGGGCGTGGCTTCATCCACCCCTCAATTAGGGGGTGTGGCTTCATACATCCCTCAATGAGGGGTTGTGGCTTCATTTACATACTATCCCTCTTTAAGGTGTAAAATGCAGATCTGCAGCAATAAATGATTCATTTGCCTATTCAAAGTGTTTCTACTGTCTCCGGGGGTGATAATCGTTTTTTACCATGAGAACTATAAATCTGTGGAATAGCCTCCCACAGAAGCTTGTTACAGCATCAACCGCTGACAGCTTCAACAAAGGATTAGATGCTTATTTAGAAGAAAATAACATTAACAGTTACTATTAGCGGTTATCAGTAAAAAAAAAAAAAACTTCGCCTACCCCAACACCCTTGGTTGAACTTGGACTTATGTCTTATTTCAACCGTATTAACTATGTAACTATGTATTGTTGTAACTGTTACAATGCATCTCCTATCCATCCCTCAATGAGGGGGTGTGGCTTCGTCCATCCCTCAATGAGGGGCGTGGCTTCATTTACATATTGCCCCTCATTGAGGTGTAACATGCAGATCTGCAGCAATAAATTATTCATTTTACTATTCAAAGTGTTTCTATTGTTTTAACTCCTAGCCGTTCCTCAATGAGGGGGCTTGGCCTAATTTCTCAAAAGTCCCTCTTTCCCACCCTGAAAAGTTGGAACATATGTATAATCGGCAAACAGAAATACAGAACCGACCCCTTCTACAACCACGATACGAAAAAAAATAACCAACAAAGTCCCTATCAGAGAGCGACGACAGACGCAAAGCGCCAGCCGGAGCAATGCTCTCATTCCGAGACCCCAAAAACGATTCCTCCCACGACGGCGGCGAGATCCCGGCTTTATCAGAGGAAGATGGCTGAGGTCCCGGCGCTGAGCAGGGGATTAAGAAATGTAATGACAAGAAGCTTATCTACTTCCCTGTGAAAGTCCCCCGGTAATCTGGCGACAACACTCGGCAATCTCCCCGTACGCCGCCACCGCAAGGACCCAATCCACAATCCTGACAATTGTACCCAGAAAACGCCGGGGCCTTCTGTGCGCCGCCGACATAACGGAGGCTGGAGATTGGAACGCCGCTCGCCTGAGCCTGCCGCACTCCGTCTGATTGCGCGAATAAGTTAGAAGAAGCGGGGGACGAACTGAACGGGAAAAATACGAGAGGAAGCTCAATCGCACTACGAGCTAAAAATTTAAGAAAATAAGGAAAATAAGTTATATAACTGTGTAAATATTCTAAGGGTTACAGGAAGCGGATTCAGAAGTTAAAAAAAAGAAGATTATTGGTTGGAGACACACAAATGACTCGATTGATATTGCACCACAAGCTAAAAATTAAAGAAAAAAAGAGAAATAAGTTATATAACTGTGTATATATTCTAAGAGTTACAGGAAACGGATTCAGAAGGTAAAGAACAGAAGATTATTCGTTGGACGCACACAACCGATTCGATTAATATTGCACCATAAGCTAATAATTAAAGAAAATAAGGGAAATAAGTTATATAACTGCATCAATATTCTAAGAGTTACAGGAAGCGGGTTCAGAAGTAAAAAAAAAGAAGATTATTGGTTGGACATACACAAATTCTACACAGATTCTATTGATTTTGCACCACAAGCTAAAAATTAAAGAAAAAAAGGGAAATAAGTTTTATAACTGTGTAAATATTCTAAGAGTTACAGGAAGCGGATTCAGAAGGTAAAGAAAACAAGATTATTGGTTGGAGACACACAAATGATACGATTAATTTGCACCACAAGCTAAAAATTAAAGAAAATAAGGGAAATAAGTTATATAACTGTGTAAATATTCTAAGAGTTACAGGAAGCGGATTCAGAAGGTAAAGAACAGAAGATTATTCGTTGGAAGCACACAACCGATTCGATTAATATTGCACCATAAGCTAATAATTAAAGAAAATAAGGGAAATAAGTTATATAACTGTGTAAATATTCTAAAAGTTACAGGAAGCGGGTTCAGAAGCTAAAGAAAAGAAGATTATTGGTTGGAGACACACAAATGCTTCGATTGATTTTGCACCACAAGCTAAAAATTCAAGAAAAAAAGGGAAATAAGTTATATAACTGTGTAAATAGTTACAGGGAGAGAAATCATTTTAAAATATGTAAAATATAATTTAAAGTGGACCAAAACCCGTGATTTTCACTATCCTGCATTTTGGTCCAAACCCTATCTAAATCGAGGTGCCCCCGCTGTGTGAAACCCCACCGGTCACCCGATATACACACCTCGCTCCGACGGCATGTAGCGGCCATACCAACTTTTCAGGGGAGAAAAGAGGGACATATGTTAAATTAGACCACACCCCCTCATTGGAGGGTTGCATAGAGCCACGACCCTCATTGAAGGATGGGTAAAGTCAGTCTGACTGCAACCTGTAACCTTCACTCGGAGCCAGGGCCGGCGTCAGCACCCGGCAAGGCGGGGCAGATGCCAGGGGGTCGGCCACTGACAGGGCCGGCCTTTTGGTTGTGCGACAGTGCTTGACCAGCGGCAGACTGGGAGGGCACTGCCACAGCTGGTGCCCACAACTTGAATGACGGGGTTCCACACAACAGGGCATCTCGATTTAGATTCCAGGGGAGGAAGTGCTGGGTTTCGTTCTGCTTTAAAGTTGCCCACCCTAGCTGATTTCCTATCCCTGGAGCATCCCAATCTGTGATACCCTACTGGGATCGCTGGCATACCCACTATGCAAGCAATTCCACCCATGGGGTTTGGTCTGCTTTAGAGGGGCATCTCAATCTGTTTGTGAAAGAACCCCCTGGTTAACTCGAACTGGCGATCCCACGGTGCATTCACCAGTTCCAGGAAAGTAATGAACAAGGGGGGGGGGGGAGGGGGTAACACACAGGGGAATCCAAAATCAGGAGGATCTAGATTCGTTTAGACTCCAAGGTCAGGTTTAAAGGGGTTTGTTGCGCTTCAAAGTAGACCAAAACTAAAGTTTTGGTCCAAACAGCCTGATCCTTAGGGAGCATCCAGATTTGGCACGTCCCTCGGTGATGTGACACGACTACAAAGGGGCCCCCTGAGACCATGACACCCAAGGGCCCACATAAACCTGGAGCCGGCCCTGCGCAGAGCTCAACTTATATGTTAAATATGGAATCTGTGTAGTGTGTGAATGCATCGAGGCAAAAACAGCTTAGTGATGGACTGTGCCAGGATGTGCCGACCTGTGCCCAATCGTCGCAACCTGGCAGCAAGGAAAACAGAAATGATGGAAACACAGACATATATAAACAGGAAGTGGAGTGATGCAAAAAGTAATTTAGCCTTGAACTATCGATTAGGGCCTCCCTGGGGTGTAGAACCCACAGCGTGTCCACTTATTATTGATCTCACACCGCTAATGATTAAGCGGGGAAGCCGTAGGCAGGACCTTTTTCTTTGCTCCTTCCTTGTGCTTAAAGCAGGCAACAGTAAGAAATTCCTAAAGGCCATTTACAGGGGCGGACTTGCCATAGGGCATACTGGGACAATGCCCGGTAGGTCGCCAGCAACTTTGCACTGGCTGGCTGTAAATTCACTAGTAGAATGCTGGCTCCAGTGCCTTGCGGTGGCCTATAGTGGCCCATGGTGGCTCCCATTCACCCGGCCCGTGGTTAGAAGCCGAAGCCGGCATAAATCTAAAGGGCAGGTGGCTAGTGCGAGATTATAGACGCTAGGTCCGCTTTCAAATGTTAGGTTTAAACAAAATCCCAAGAAACTGCAGATGTATTAATATGCTTAAAGAGGAACTTAGGACCTAAAATAAAAAGGGGCCGATTCCCCTCCCCCCATCTGCCCCTACTTACCTCCGGATGTCACCACTGCCTGCTTCAGGGCCCGATCCTCACCCCCGCTGCCCTCTTAGCCGTCTCTAACTGACAAGCCCAGCCTTAGCCGGGCTCTTCAATGTCCCGCCGATCTTGCAGCTCCGCAAGGATTTCAGGCTGCTCTATTGCAACCCATTACCCAGGACTTTGACCAAAACCCAAAATCCTTCCTTGTGCTTAAAGCGGACCATCGGTCAAAAATGGCTAAACGTCATTTACAGGGGTGGACTTGCCATAGGGCATACTGGGACAAACAATGCCCGGTAGGCCGCCAGCAACCTTGCACTGGCCGGCTGCCAATTCCCTAGTTAAATGCTGGCTCCAGTGCCTTGCGGTGGCCCACGGTGGCTCCGATTTACCTGGTCCATGGTTAGAAGCCGGAAGCCGGCATTAATCTAAAGGGCAGGTGGCTAGTGCGAGGTTGTCGCCTTCCCGCCCGCCGGAACTCTCATGCTGCTGCTGTGTTGTTGCCCAGACATCATTGAGACAACCTACCCCGGCTCCAAGCAGCCAGCCCTGTATCCTCTCCCAGCAGCAGACAGCCCTGGACCCGGGCACCCCTACCTGCAGTGGACAGGACCCTTCCATAGGCGGGGTAAGAATAACTGTTGCAAGATTGGAGGAAAGCCATACATCTGATTAGTTGCTAAGGACAAATTCATCCAGTTTTCTCGCCCTAGTCTAATCCTACTAATTCTGCTCCATATTCAATCATCTAAACTCATAAATCAAGGCAACTGGACTTTCATTGGAGAGGAAAAGCAACTAAACCAGAGATGGGTCAGGGGTAGCAACAACCAGCACCCCGTCACAAGATCATACCCTTCCCTGGACGTTTTACAAAGCAACAGCCGAGTTTTCGTTGTAGCCGGAGTTTCGCTTTAAGCCCTCTTTGGGTGTCGCTCTCTTAACGAGTAACTTTCATTTATATATTTTTTTTATTTTTAAATGTCCTTTTGGCCGGAAAAAAGAAAAGTGCCGCCGCGTGGGATGACGAATGGCTCTTTACCAGGAAGCTCGGCAGATTAATGGCGTTTGGGTTAATGCTGTAAGAAAACTCGCAAACACTTGGCACGCGATGGAGTCTGACCCGAGAACGGGGTCGGGAAAACAACAAGACCATCCTTCATGGGCTTGGAAATTGAAACGCAACGGCTCGGGGCAACCCGCAGACCCGTCCTGGCTATTATTTCATTAGACAATCTACTGATGACATGAAGTGTCCTGCCATCGTGTAGGTTCCATGCACAGCAAATTATCCTCCATGATGTTGGGTCATGAAGGAGGCTCTATATAGAGTATAATAGAGTGCTGGAAGTTTCTTAAAACTGGTGCTGTTGCCTCTCTCCCTCCTGCTGTGCAATGTAACAAGCGGATATGAGTCATGATCTTGCTCCGAAAAAGCCACCCAGCTCCCTACTGTTATATTGTAGCATGTCTATGATCTATGACTTAGGACCGGTGGTTGTCTGAAACGCGTTGGAAAACCTCAGAATCTCTGCTGATACTGGGTCTATAGGGGGTGCCCCGCTGTGTGAAACCCCCCAGGTCGCCTGAACAAACTCACCTCCTCCCGCTCCTACGGCGCCTGCTCGGCCACTCGAGCCCCTTCATCCAGGAGCTCGTCTAATGCGGGTGCCCTGACAGCCACATCCCCCGCTACCCTTTAACAGGAAGCGTGTCCGCACTGGCCATTCACAAAAGGAACAGCGGGAAAGTGGTTGCTGCTTGCGCAGAACAAAGGTGAGTTTTCAGGCAACCTGGAGGGTTTCACACATTGATCAGGGTGCCCCGGGGGAAAGAGAGTATGTCTGCCCTAGAATCTTATAGACTCCAGGGTGGGTTTTGATCCTCTTTAAGGAGTGCGGACCCTTCACATTTTCCACGTCACATTGTAACAGCCAAGCTGTGGCTGATGGCATAATGGTAAGAAAAAGAGGGAAGCAACACTATGCTGTGATACATTGTATAGCATCCAAGAGCTTGCTAATAATTTGTAAACAGCTGACCAGTGGCGGACTGGGGCCAAAAATCAGCCCTGGATTTTGCCAGCCCATGGCCGGCCCGAGACATCCCAGGGGACATTTGACAGTGTCCCCTGCAAGTGGCCACCCTAGGCACAGGCCTAGGCTTGCCTAATGGGAAGTATGAGCCCTGCAAGAGACACCGGCGTGCGCTGTAGTCCACATGCAATTTCCTGTGAAATGCGGATCCTAACGAGAGGCCGAGCCGGCCGGTGACCTCTATCGTCGGGAAAATCGTACCCAAAGCAGTTAGGCGCGCCAGCTCTCGATCACGCCGTGTTTATCTGCTTGCATTTCTCTAAAGGTTAATGTCGAGGAAAAGAAGGAGCGGAATAATTCTCCATGAGTTATTTTATTTTCTAAAAAGGTCAGACTCGAGCTGTGGGAATAAGTGGAGATGTTGTTGCGGCACTCGGCGCCGGGGCACTTGATTAGCGAATAAAATTGAAGTGTTAAGTATTCTGGTTGTTTAGTGTTGTCGCGGCAGCGTCACTCGTCAACGTAACAAGGCGGCTCTCACTACACGGCCTTGTGTAGTGTAATAAAGGAAGGAGATGGAGAAGACTTAAAGGGAACCAGCCAGGGGGGAGGCTACGGCTTTCATTAAGTGCTGGAGGTCTTCTATCTCAAGGCCAAGGATTGAAGCCTAGAAGCTCAGGAAAAATAGAGGCTTGCTATCTCATGGTCAAGGCAGGGAGTCTAGGAGCCCAAGGAACATAGAGATCTGCTAGCTCATGGTCAAAGTAGTTAGCCTAGGAGCCCAAGGAACATAGAGACCGTCTAGTTCATGGTCGAAAATGTGAGCCCAAGGAACATAAAGTCCTGCTAGCTTACAGTCAAGGATGGGGGCCCAGAAGCCCCAGAAACATAGAACTGTTAGCTTACTATGAAGCAAGTGAGCCTAGCAGCTCCTCGAACATAGAGACCTGCTAGCTCATGGGTGAGAATATGAGCCTAGGAGCCAAAGCAACATAAGCTAACAGACCTTTATGTTCAGGGGTCTGCTAGCTTACAGTCAAGGATGGGGCCCAGAAGCCCCAGAAACAGAGAGGTCTGCTAGCTTACCATGAAGCATGTGAGTCTACCATCTCCAGGAGCATAGAGACCTGCTAGCTCATGGTCGGGAATATGAGCCTAGGAGCCAAAGGAACATAGAAGCCTGCTAGCTTACAGTCAAGAATGACTGTAAGCTAGCAGGCCAGAAGCCCCGGAAACATAGAGGTGTGTTAGCTTATGATGAGGCATGTGAGCCTAGCAGCTCCAAGAACATAGAAACTTGCTAAATCATAGTTGAGAATGTGAGCCTAGGAGCCAAAGGAACATAAGCTAACAGGCCTCTATGTTTCTGGGGCTTCTGGCCTGCTAGCATACAGTCAAGGATGGTGGCCCAGAAGCCCCAGAAACATAGAGGATCGCTAGCCTACGATGAAGCATGTGAGTCTAGCAGCTCCAAGAAGAAACCAACAATAGATTGTCCCTGCACCACTACTAATTAAAGAAAAATAATAAGATGGTGTGCAAGAAAGATTTAGTGTAACAAAAGCAATAAAATTGCAACAAAAGTAGTGTGGGGCCCAGTACCCCACAAAGTACAAACACCAAAAAAATCTGCACCACCAATCTGTATATCTAGAATTCAATCAGGACATGCAACAATAAAATATATTTCTAATTGTAAATTTATTATTTACATAATATTAAAAATAGAGCTCATACAACAATGCTAAAAACCATAGTAACTCAATGGGAAAAATCTCAAGCCATAAGGGGGTGTCATTGTGCAAATATAATACAAGAATATATATATGTGAACCAGTAGGTAATTAATACAAACAGTCTATATTCAAAAAATGTGAAAAACTACACAATATTGATTTAAATGATAATAAATCCCACAATTATCATGTGATAAAACATGTGCAGCTAAATGAATCCAATGACCAAACCCAAAAAATGATCCTAAAGTGAAATGAAAAGTGTATAAAGAAATCCTATCACCCAATAATCTGGCTGGAGATCCCGCTGAGTCCTGGTGCCACTTTACCCACGCGCTCCGTGGAAACTACCACTTTGCAAGGTGCCAGGAAAGAACCAGCTCCAAGAACATAGAGACCTGCTAGTTCATGGTCGAGAATGTGAGCCTAGTAGTCCAAGGAACATAGAAGCCTGCTAGTCTGCAGTCTGCAGTCAAGAATGACTGTAAGCTAGCAGGCCAGAAGCCCCAGAAACATAGAGGCCTGTTAGCTTATGGTGAAGCATGTGAGCCTAGCAGCTCCAAGAATATAGAAACCTGCTAGCTCATAGCTGAGAATGTGAGCCTAGGAGCCAAAGGAACATAAGCTAACAGGCCTCTATCTTTCTGTGGCTTCTGGCCTGCTAGCTTACAGTCAAGGATGGGGGCCCAGAATCCCCCAGAAACATGAGGCCTGTTAGCTTACGATGAAGCATGTGAGCCTAGCAGATTCAAGAACATAGAAACCTGCTAGCCCAGGAACATAGACATAGACGAGGATGTGAGCTTAGTAGTCCCAGAGACATGGAGGTCTGCTACCTCATGGTCTAGGATGTGAGTCAATCAGCTCCTGGAACATTGAGGTCTGCTTGCTCAATATTGTGAGCTAATGGTCAAGGATGTGAGCCTAAAGGCCTGCTAGCTCAGGGTCAATACAGTGAGTCTACAAGTCCCAGAAGCACAGAGGTTCACGGTCAAAAATCTAATACAATGATTGTCAGTAATGATTAGAGGTTGTGTTGCTTTAAGAGCAATGTTCCCAGATTCTACCAGTGTGTTAGGTGGTGTAGTGGCTGAAGCCTCGATCTTATATGCGAGAGACCAGTGTTAGAATCCTACTATTCTGAGTTGCTTTTCCAGTAATGAATGTAAAAGTGTGTGTGTTGCTATATACATAAGCAACATTTTCTACAGTCACTAACCCATTTGTAGCTGTTAACAGGAGCCCAGTTCTACTCATTGCTGTGTTACTACACTGGTTTATCCCAATCGATTCTGATGAATCTCACAGTCAGATTAGGACGGATCGGCACAAACCGAAACCTGTACGCTTTGCTCCTCTCTAATCACATTCTCCTAACAATTCTCACTATGTGGTCTGGTTGGTTTTTGTTCCTGATACTTGGCTGCCTGTTCTCGACCCCGACATGTTTAACAGACGATTCCTCTTGCTTGTGGCTGTATGATGCCTGGCTAGTAAGTGCTATAGGGTCATGGTTTGGGTGAGATACATTGAGTTCAGAAGTTATCCTTGATGATCAAAAGTTTTCTGGGTGCATTAGTGACACCGAATTCCAGGGACTTTGTATAATATATATAATATATATGTAATTATCTTCAGTAGTCATGTCAATAGACTTTTATGAGGTCTCATGTGCAAGAATGGCACCGGCATGGACAGAACCATAGTAGGAAGTAGAAACCGCCTCTTTCAGCAGAGCTGATAGACGACAACGGGTTAAAAGAAAACAGATGGGGATTATGGAAAAAATTTTGAGACCAGAAATAATTAACTTGGGAATCGAGTTGATATCAACAAAACTGCGTGGGGGAGGCCAATTGTTCATCAATTTTCGGATGGTAATCTGTTCTCATTAAATGTAATCCATTCATCTTGATAATGTTCTCCCCACGAGCGGCGCATCACGGAGTTTGTCTCGGGCGGCACCATAAAGATGATCTATAGAACATTATTTGGGAAACATAAGCCGGTATTGTGATATATCACGGGCATGGCACATCACCGCTTTGGTTTTTTTGTTTTTTTTTCCTCTGGAATATTGTTCCCCAGCGAGCGATTGCAAGTAATGTTCCTTTTACGTTTAATTAATCCGCATCTTGTAAAATTAGACAGATGTGGAGGGGACGTCTGTGAGGTCACTGAGCAATGTCCTCATTTTATCTACACGCAGACGTCACGTGGGGGAAAGTGACATTCAATAGGTCCTCCAATCCAAATATCACCACGGGGCCCAGAGTTGTTCTTAGCGGAGTCTCAATACTGAGATTTCAGGGCCCGTCATGTGCCAATAATACATCCGCTACTTTGTTACACCTTTCTTTCCTAAATCTCTCTGGAAATGAGTGTGATACATTTAATGGGTCCTCCTAACGCTTGAGTTGTTTAACCATTAATAGGTCCACCTATCTACCTTTGCTCTTGAGGAACATCATTAGATTGACTTTTTTTGCCCCTCTGATTAGACACATTTCTATTGTCACCTTCATGTGGTTTAATAGGAAAGGAGTCTGGACGGTGTTGTCATCAAGGCCTTTTGATGTAGTAAAGAAAAATAACTCCCTACCCTATCTAACCTTCCCCTAACTACTGAACACCCTACTGAAGATTATAATTCAAATGTATTAATTGTGGCTAATCACACCTTTCCCCTTATTCCTCCCTTCCTATGCTCCTTATTTCTTTTCTACTTTCTTATTTCTTTCTTCCTTTTCCCTCTCTCTTATTTTTTATTTATCTTCCTGTTTTTCATAGGTTCCTCTATATCTTGTCTTTGGGATTTTACTCTTCCTCCCGCAGCACTTTAGCATTGTTTAGATTCTCCTTCACTAGTTCCATCAATCTGGTACTGGGCATGGACTGCCATTAGTTCCCCCACATTAGGCCCCTCTTACATTGGGTCCCGCCACCAATGCACCTCTTCCATCCTAGACCTATCTAGTACTGATCACAGCTTATTTTCCTTCTAAAAACTTTTTTATTTTCAATATACAAAGAAATCATATAAAGCACAATAGAGTATTAACATTGTTATATGAAATTACACAATAATTTGTTTAATGTGGAACAAAACCCAGGACTTTGACTATCCTGGGTTTTGTTCCGTGCCCTGGGAGCATTCTGAATTGGCCACCGTGGGAAACCCACCAGATCGCCCGATACAACTCACCTTTTCCCAGTCCAACGGCGCATGTGACGGCTCTCGTACAATCAAAACCTTTTGCGGTGACTATGTAAGGCTTTAATCCGGAGCAAGAACGACAACATCCCCAGCAGCCCGCACGGGAATGTGTGCGCAGCCTGAGGATGCAGGGGGTGCGGCCGCTCTCACTTCCTATTGTAAACAATTAGAACCATTTGTTGAATTCTAGAGACACGACAAATTGATGGTTGATTGGACGAGAGCCCAGGCATGTGTCCTTGGACTGGGAAAAGGTGAATAAATAAGCATTTATGCATACTCTGCATTACAATGCACATGAAAATGAGACACAAAACGAAATATAAAACAAAGGAAAATACAAGATCTTGGTGTACAGCTTATTTTATTAGGTCCACCTACTTAAGACTGGGTTGAATCCTCCTCCTAAGGTTCAGCTATCATGTCTTAGACATGACTTACTTTAATAAATCCATTCAATGCTGGATCATATACTCTTCATTACAACCAATTATCTTCTACCAGAATAAGGTTCACCTAACACTGGATAGATTCCTATTCATTAGTTTCCTATACAAATTCACCACTTCCAACCTAGACCTATCTAGAACTAAGCCCAGTCCACTTTATTAGGTCCACCTACCTAAGACTGGGTTGAATCCTCCTCCTGAGGTTCAGCTATCATGTCTTAGGCATGACCCACTTTAATGATCCTATTCAATGCTGGATCATATACTCTTCATTAGAACCAATTATCTTCTACCAGGCGTAAGGTTCACCTAACACTGGGTAAATACCCCTCATTAGGTTCCTACACAAATTCACCACTTCCAACCTATCTAGAACTAAGCCCAGTCCACTTAATTAGGTCCACCGACCTAAGGCTGGTTTGAATTTTGCTCATTAGGTTCACCAATTAAATACTAAACATGACCCACTTTAATAGACCCACTTAGCACTGGGTCACTTTCCTTCATTGGGTCCACCTATTTAGTACTTAGCATGGCCCACTTTAATAGGTCCATTCAATGCTGGCTCACTTAATCTTCATTAAGACCAACTATCTATTACCGGACATGGTCCACTAATAGGTTCACCTAACACTAGATTGATTCACCTTCATTAAGTTCCTACACCAATGCACCGCTTCTATCATAGACCTGTCAAGTACCGAGCATAGTCCACTGTATTAGGTCTACCCACCTAAGGCTGGTTTGAATTTTCACATTTGGCTCCCCTATCAGATACTAGGTATGACCCACGTTAATAGGGTCACTTAACACTGGATCACTTTTCTTCATTAGGTCCACTTATTTGGTATAGGACACAGCCCACTTTATTAGCTTCTCCTAGCACTGGGTGAATTCCTGTCATTAGGTCAACCTATATCATACGTAGCATGACCCAACTATTTAGGTCAAGCAGATGCCCCCTCAATTAGTCCACCCATACAGTATATAACCATGTGGGACCAACTGTATTAGCATTGACCCACTTTATTAGCTCCACCTATTTGGTAATAGGCATGGCCCACTTTATTAGCTCCTCCTATTTTTTTTATATAGGTCAACCTATATAGTACGAAGCATGACCTAACTTTTTCGGTCCAAATATCGCTGAGCAGATTCAATTAGTCGACCCATATAGTATATCACCTTGTGAGACCAACTTTATTAGCATTGACCCACTTTAATAGCTCCACTTATTAGGTACACTGGGCAGGGCCCACTTTATTAGCTCCTCCTAACACAGAGTAAATCCTTTTCATTAGGTCAACCTATATCATATGGAGCATGACCCAACTTTTTCGGTCAAGCAGATGCCCCTTCAATTAGTCCATCACCTTGTGGAACCAACTTTAGTGGCATTGAAATTGGCCATTAGGTCAACCTATATAGTACGAAGCATGACCTAACTTTTTCGGTCCAAATATCGCTGAGCAGATTCAATTAGTCGACCCATATAGTATATCACCTTGTGAGACCAACTTTATTAGCATTGACCCACTTTAATAGCTCCACTTATTAGGTACACTGGGCAGGGCCCACTTTATTAGCTCCTCCTAACACAGAGTAAATCCTTTTCATTAGGTCAACCTATATCATATGGAGCATGACCCAACTTTTTCGGTCAAGCAGATGCCCCTTCAATTAGTCCATCACCTTGTGGAACCAACTTTAGTGGCATTGAAATTGGCCATTAGGTCAACCTATATCGTACGGACCATGACCCAACTTTTTTGGTCGAGCAGATGCCCCTTCAATTAGTCCACCTATACAGTATATCACCTTGTGGGACCAACTTTAATGGCATTGACCATTAGGTCAACCTATATCGTACGGACCATGACCCAACTTTTTTGGTCGAGCAGATGCCCCTACAATTAGTCCTATACAGTATATCACCTTGTGGGACCAACTTTATTAGCATTGACCCACTTTAATAGCTCCACCTATTTGGTACTGGGCATGGCCCACTTTATTAGCTCCTTCTAACACTGGGTAGATTGACTTCATTAGGTCATGGGCATGACCCAACTTTTTTGGTCCACCTACCACTGAGCAGATGCCCCTTCAGTTAGTCCACCCTTACAGTATATCACCTTTTGGGACCAGCTTTAGTGGCATTGACCTACTTTAATAGCTCCACCTATTTGGTGAAAGTTCACCTTCAATGGTACCACCTAAATTAGGCTCCTTAGGCCCCAAATTATTAGGCCCAGTTGTATATAATCATGCAGGTCCCCCTTTATTAGGCTCTCCAATCTTCTATCAAAAGGGCCCTTGTTTGCCATCTGCCTGAAGCCACTGGAGCTTTGTTGATATTAAGGGGCTAATGTGTACCAATAAATTATTCCCACATCGTGACATCACTAGAAAACATCTGATAAAGGAAGAGATGGATCTACAGTGTGCTACATTTGCCAAGCTGTGACCTCCAACATTGGCCAAGTTTTCCGGAACAGGATTTTTATTTTTTTTTTTTGGCAAGCTGCGTGTGTTTAGCATCGGCTACCCGGGTGAGAAGTTTGGGTATATGTAATGATGGACCTAATGAGCCCAAATCGATTTCCAGCTCCTATCTCGCTAATTTGTTGGAGTTACATTGTATCACTGTACTTTGCTAATGCTCTGTGTTAATTGCTATTTGCATTAAGAACGGGTCAGCTTACAAGGAAAGTCTATGGGGAAAAGCAGGTGCCGTGTAGATGGGCTTTGAAAGCTGCTCCGGCGCTTTCCTATGGAGGATCACTGTAAACTGACCTCCTGGAAATGCGAATGCAAATGCATAGCAGACCCGTCTACAAAGGCACTATGCGAGGATGAGAAGGACGTCACTTGCCGTCTGGTCTTCTAATGGGAGGTCACAGCTGGCCTATTCCAAGCCGTGAACATCGTCCAGCCAACCACAAATATCAGTCATTGCTTTTTGTGCTCCCATGAACATCCCTGGGGGAAGGGGGGGTGGAAGTCATCAAGGCTGATGGACAGTAAGTTGGTTTTCCATTTCAGTTATAAAATGTGGAAAACCGATCTGTATTGGGGAAGCACATGAAGAAATTTCTTCAACTCTATTAACTAGTAAGCCCTTGCAAAGGGACCTGAACGTCACATAGACGCCCAAGCAGCACAAAAAGATCTCATCCCTCCCGCATAAAACTTCAATCTATACAAGGTACCAAGAGTGTAGTTACAAACTGCTGACCCGGTGGTATAGGGTGACAGCGGTCCTTCACAAATGGTTCCCGAGTGTTTCGGAGGCGTGTTGAAGGTGTGGGGAGGAGAAAGGAGACATACTGCATATGTTCTGGTCCTGTACAAAGCTCAAGGGGTTCTGGGACAAGGTCAGGGAGGTGGCCGGGAGGGTTTCAGGCTCGGCCATACCTGCGGACCCGACACTTTGTCTTTTGAAAAGATACCGCACAACAATAAATGGGAGTGGACGTAAATAAACCACACCTCTCTCCTAATGAGAAGCAACAACTGAAATGTACAACAACAGTAATTCATTAATATCAATCCAGCATTTTATTCAAGACCAAAAAAGTTAAAAACAATACATATACAACACAATTAAAATAGGATGCTCCCCCCTATAGTCTCCAAAATTATATGTATATTATAATGATGGAATACAATACATCCACAATGATGATAAAAATATATCCAATAATCTGACAGGCTGCTTTAATATTAATATTAATACCCTTGATTTTTGTGCCGGCACAAAAACCTACATCACCACAAAAACTAAACAATTAATTAATATAGTGTAATATCCAATGTGCGTGCCAACTACAACTATAAAGTGCTAATGTGCTAATATATATACATCAATGAAAACTAATATTCAATAAGAAATATTATAAAATGACTAGAGCATAACAAATAAATTCTTTCAATTCATACCCAACTATACAGATATATAATATATGTTGCACAAAACTTCCGGTCCCAATAAACAAGTAATCCCAACAATTGTTATCAATATAGACAAAAAATATATAAGCAATAATTAAAGTGCATGTGCCAGCAAAACATCCAAAGGGTTGCCACTTATTAACAGGTCAGCCTGCATGAGCAATACAAAGAGGGGGGGAGAACGCATCAAGCACCCGCGCCCGCGGCTCCCATGCCGCTTCTCAGGGTGAGGGAAAGGTCTAAATGTGTGTTGTTGCTCTTTTATACGCTTACCCATCCGCCTGTGTGCTCACATCTACGTTTACCCGTCGGCTCGAAAGTCCCGCAGCTCTCCAGGGACAATAGATTTGAGAAATTTACGGCAACGTGGTACAGTTGGATAGGGTTTACGGAATCCCCAGAGGGTAAAAAACTGCTTGGAACGTGCTAGCAGCTAGGAGTTCCCCCTTCCCCCCCCAGCACACCGCTATGTTTTATCCCTTGTTCCATTGTTAGTTCTTATCTTACAAAGGTTGGCGGCCGTTCACTCGGGCCACGTGGGGCCCACTCCAGCATGCGGTGCGCCCTGTTTTGATGTGTTGCTCCTCTGCGGGCGGTGGCCCTTGCGTGGTTGCTCCCGGCAGCCCTGGGACCCCTGGGGGGGGGGGGCGGCCGCCCCGGACTCATGGATGCTGCTGACCTCAAACTATCAACGGGTGCAAACACGCTCGTCCGGGTCTGGGCCGACCGGTTTTAGGCTCGGGTGCACGGCTGTGTTGTTATTGCTACTTCACGTGGCATGTGTATTACAATATTTGTATTGTACTGTATGTCATGTCATTTATTAGAATTGCTTGTCAATACATTTGTAGCCAAAACTTTAATAAATAAAGAATGCATAAAAAAAACAAAAAACAAGTCAGCCCTTAACTTTTATCATGTTGGCAATTGAGTGATTATCAGCCAATTGATTTCTAGGGCCACAAATTGCACGCTGAAGAAAATAGTGAAACATAAAATGGAAGCGCTCTCTTTACACCAAATCAACCCCTATATAGAGAGTCTGGTGATATCAACCCAATAAATTAATACATCAAACCCAGTGACAGAGAACTAAAGACATGACTACCTACCGATAAACCCCAGTACCATGATATACTGGCTCTGGTCACATAAACCCGAATTAATGATATACATGTACCAACCCTGAAGACATGACTTATGGAGCCTGGTGACACAAACACGTTGGCGTGATACAGTAAGTCCTGTGCTGACAGGATATGCCGAGCCTGGGTCACACAATAATATAACATAATATTCTGAGACTACTGATATAAAATTGTCTACTGGGTGTAGACCTGGCTATGAATCAGCCCCAAGGCAGACAAGGCAGTGAGTTATCTCACCAGGCTCTGAATCGACCCAAGTCATAAAGATATACTAAGCCAGTGCAGCTTTTGACATATACTGAGCTTGTTGATCTACTGTATGTTTTGACCAATAATGGGCCTGGTGACCTAAGGCCTTTGACATATATTGAGCCTAGTGAGCTAAGTTTTGACCAATAATTAGCCTGGTGACATGAGAACTTTGACATATACTGAGCCTGGTAACCTAAGGTCTTTGACATATATTGAGCTTGGTCACATATACTCAGCCTGGTGACATATAAACAGACTGGTGACATATACAGAGCCTGGTGACCTAAGGCCTTTGGCATATACTGAGCCTGGTGACATATACTGAGCCTAGTGACCTAAGGCCTTTGACATATACTGAGCCTAGTGACCTTGGACCTTTGACTTATACTGAGCCTGGTGGCATATACTGAGCCTGGTGGCATATACTGAGCCTAGTGACCTAAGGCCTTTGACGTATACTGAGCCTAGCGACATATACTGAGCCTAGTGACCTAAGCCTTTGACATATACTGAGCCTAGTGACCTTGGACCTTTGACATATACTGAGCCTGGTGGCATATACTGAGCCTAGTGACCTAAGGACTTTGACATATACTGAGCCTAGTGACCTAAGGCCTTTGACATATACTGAGCCTAGCAACATATACTGAGCCTAGTGACCTTGGGCCTTTGACATATACTGAGCCTGGTGGCATATACTGAGCCTAGTGACCTAAGGACTTGACATATACTGAGCCTGGTGACCTGTGTTTTGACCAATTATGAGCCTAGTGACCTAAGGCCTTTGACATATACTGAGCCTAGCGACATATACTGAGCCTAGTGACCTAAGGCCTTTGACATATACTGAGCCTAGCGACATATACTGAGCCTAGTGACCTAAGGCCTTTGACATATACTGAGCCTGGTGACCTGAGTTTTTTTTACCTAGATTGAGCCTAGAGACCTTAGGCCTTTGACATATACTGAGCCTGGTGACCTAAGACTATTGACATATAATGAGCCTGTTGAACTAAAGCTTTTGACATACAGTATACTGATTTTGGTGATATATACTGGACCTGGTGACCTATGGCTTTAGACATATACTGAGCCTGGTGACCTAAGGCTATTGACCTATAATGAGCCTTGTCACCTAATGCCTTTGACATATACTGAGCCTGGTGACATACTGACACTTGCGACCCAGGACTATTGACCTAAATGGAGCCTGGTGATCTAAGGCCTTTGACATATACTGAGCCTGGTGACCTAAGACTATTGACCTATAATGAGCCTGGTGACCCAATGCCTTTGGCATATGCTAAGCCTGGTTACCTATTGCCTTTGACATATACTGAGCCTGGTGACACAATGACACTGGTGACCTAAGGCTTTTGACCTAAATGGAGCCTAGTTACCCAAGGCCTTTTATATATACTGTACTGAGCCTGGTGACCTAAGAGTGTTGATATATAATGACCCTGGTGATCCAATGCCTTTGGCATACACTGAGCCTGGTGACATACTGACACTGGTGACCTAAGGCTTTTGATCTATAATGAGCCTGGTGGCCTAATGCCTTTGCCATATACTGAGCCTGGTGACATACTGACACTGATGACCCAGGGCTATGACCTAGATGAGACTGGTGACCTAAGGCCTTTGACATATACTGAGCCTGATGACACACTAACACTGGTGACCTAAGGCTTTTGACCTAAATGGAGCATAGTTACCCAATGCCTTTGATATATACTGTACTGAGCCTGGTGACCTAAGAGTTTTGACCTATAATGACCCTAGTGACCTTATGCCTTTGGCATATGCTGAGCCTGGTTACCTAATGCCTTTGGCATATACCGAGCCTTGTGACATACTGACACTGGTGACCTAAGGCCTTTGGCATATACTGAGCCTGGTGACATACTGATACTGGTGACCTAAGGCCTTTGACATATACTGAGCCTGGTGACCTAAGACTATTGACATATAATGAGCCTGTTGAACTAAAGCTTTTGACATACAGTATACTGATTTTGGTGATATATACTGGACCTGGTGACCTATGGCTTTAGACATATACTGAGCCTGGTGACCTAAGGCTATTGACCTATAATGAGCCTTGTCACCTAATGCCTTTGACATATACTGAGCCTGGTGACCTAAGGCTATTGACCTATAATGAGCCTGGTGACCCAATGCCTTTAGCATATGCTAAGCCTGGTTACCTATTGCCTTTGACATATACTGAGCCTGGTGACACACTGACACTGGTGACCTAAGGCTTTTGACCTAAATGGAGCCTAGTTACCCAAGGCCTTTTGTATATACTGTACTGAGCCTGGTGACCTAAGAGTATTGAAATATAATGACCCTGGTGACCCAATGCCTTTGGCATATACTGAGCCTGGTGACATACTGACACTGGTGACCTGAGGCTATTGACCTAGATGGAGCCTGGTGACCTAAGGCCTTTGGCATATGCTGAGCCTTGTGACCTAAACCCACTGACTTGCCAATCACAGCCCACAGACACGGGGGCCTTTAGCTATATTTTCTCGTGAGCTGTGATCCGCAAAGTGAAAGTGAGTGGCGTAGCTGGCAGTACAAGGGCGGCTTGCAGGGACGCTGTCATCACTTTCCCTGCGGGGCGCGGTATCCGACAGCTGAGGCTGCACTAAACCTACGCTATTCCTCCACAGTTTAGCGGCTTCCAATTTCTAAAGCCAAAATTGAGGGAGTCCCATCGGCCCGGCGGCCTAATTTTCACGACATCAAAGTAAAACATCGGAAATTAGTTCCCAGCAGAAGTAACTGTGATGCAGCTTTAATGGAGCTATTACACCTTTAACACACCGCGCTGCCGCTGACTTCGTCGCATTACTATGAATAAGCCTTAGCGCAAACACGGGGGGAAAGATTTAGGGCTACAGAAAAAAGACTTGGGATGCCCTTCTGCAAATCTCCTGCTACGGGAAGCCCAAGAAGACTTTGCTTCCTGATCTGACCACCTCCATAAGATAAGATAGCACATTCCTGGTAGAGGTCTCACAAGTGGTGGAGGCCCCAGGGTGGGAGGCCCCCTGTGCCCAATGCTTAAAGTGGACAACAACCCAGGATTTTGACTATCCTGGGTTTTGGTCCTTGCCCCCAGGGCACCCTGATTGGGGATGCTCCACTGTGTGAAAGCCCCCCCAGACCGCCCGAAAAAATTCACCTCTTCCCTATGGCACATGCGTAGCCGATGTCACACCATCTAAGACAGCGGCTCAGAGCACACTGGCGGCCCCATCCCTGCTTCCCTCTAACAGGGAGCATACCTGCACTGGCCATTCACAAATGGCTGGAGCGCGCACACGTCCTGCTAGAGGGATAGCGGGGATGTGGCTGCTGCTCGCTCATGCGCCGTTGGACCGGGAAACAAGGTAAATGAACAGGGGCGACCTGGGGGGTTTCACAAAGCGGCGCATCCCGATTTTGGATGCCTCGGGGGGGGGGGGGGGGATCGATTGGCCCGGGAATCTATAAGATCGACCTGGGTTTTGGTCCACCTTAAAGTGGACCAAAACCTAGGATTTTCACTATCCTGAGTTTTGGTCCTTGCCCCGCTGTGTAAAACCCCCCAGGTTGCCCGAACAAACTTGCCTTTTCCCAGTCCTACGACACCTGCGTGACCGCTCGTCCAATCAGCGCGCTTGGATCCGCCCTTCGTTTAGGAGCTTGTCCAATGCAAGCAGATCCAAGCTCGCTGGTGGCCACATCCCCTGCTTCCCCTCTAACAGGGAGCGTGCCCGCGCCAGCCATTCACAAATGCTACAGGGATAGCGGGGATGTGTTCGCCGCTTGCTCATGCGCCGTTGGACTGCGAATGAAGGTGAGTATTCAGGCGACCTGGAGGGTTTCACACAGTGGTGCCCCAGGGGGGAGAGATTATGCCTGCCCTGGAGTCTCATAGACTCCAGGGTGGGTTTTGGTCCTTTTTAATCTGGCCCGGATCAACATTCTCATGACTTGAAGACCTGAGAGCGATCCTGAAATTTGGCAACAAGCTCAGGTGTTAAGAAAAGCCATGGCTGCAGCCAGGGGTGTAGCTAGGGGGGAGCAGGGGAGGTATGTGCCCCGGGTGCAGCAGGTCAGAGGGGTGCCAAAGGGGGGCCTGAGAACAGGTGGGGGGCGCCATTTGGAATCTTTGCCCCGGGTGCCAGAAAGCCTCGCTACTCCTCATGCATGTTGTGCAGCTGCAAGGCTACAGCACCTTCAAGTTACGTGCCCGGAGGTCCACTTTAATTGAACAGCAGGCTCTCGGTGATGGTGTTGCAGCCTGGTCACAATTTTTGGCACCATGGCGGCCACATGTGCCACACGGGGTAACACGTGCCAAATGTCCGACTAGGAAAGTGAGCTTGCTCATCCGTAGCATTGGCTGATAGACGTCATAGCCATGGCCACATGACCCGGGACTAACTTCAATAGACTCCCTCTGATTCCCCCTTTATTTGCGACACTTATCACACGCAGCATGCGCTGTCACATTTTTACGTTTATTCCAGTAATTTTTTTTCCTCCGATCTCCATTGAACATCTTTTCTTTTTCTTTCGAATTAATTGGCTTCTTTAGAAGGTCGGCTTAATTCTATTGTGCGCAGATTGTTAATCTGAGAGGCGTAAATGTCACCACGCTCCCAAAACAGCCGTTCCTAATATCCGCATCCACGGCGTAATCACATGACAGGATAACCAGTTAGAGTGGAACCTTCCCCCTCCACACTCAGTGATTTACAGAACCTCTCTGGGGGCGCCGGGTAAATATTATCATACCCAACAATTACACAAGATTTATCGGGGGTGGAGGAGGCCGCTCAGGTATCGCTTCACCGGAGGGACTCTGTTATCTTCATTATATCCTCGCCCTGGAAATGATACATTGCAGGGAGGCTGATTGTTACCCTACGACACATAAAACTCAGTCCCTACATCCAGATTCACCATTAACTGGTCATAGAGAGACCCGAGGCAAATGCCCAGTGGGCCACACTGCTTTGGCGCAGTCTGGGCTGCTATCCTTACTGACACTTCCATCCAATCCCAGCCCCCCATCCCCTTCCCCACTCTATCCCCTCACCCAAGTAGCCCGAGGCCATGTCCTCCCCCTAATGATATAGCCTCAGTTTTGGAGCCAAGCAACCCCCAGCCCATGTCCTCCTAATGATATAGCCTCAGTCTTGGAGCCAAGCAACCCCCAGCCCATGTCCTCAACCTAATGATATAGCCTCAGTCTTGGAGCCAAGCAACCCCAACCTATGTCCTCAACCTAATGATATAGTCTCAGTCTTGGAGCCCAAGCAACCCCAGCCCATGTCCCCCTCCTAATGATAGAGCCTCAGTCTTGGAGCCAAGCAACCCCAGCCCATGTCCTCCCCCTAATGATATAGCATCAGTCTTGGAGCACACTGGGTGACTGGGAAGCAGCAGAGATGCCCCTGTCTGGTCATGGGCTGGTAAAATCCGGGGATGATTTTTGTCCCCAGTCTGTCACTATTGACCCCTTTAAACTGTAAATGCATAAAGTGACCTTTCTTGTTTCCATACCTACCCAACAGGGGTGAACCTGGCCTTTCTGCTGCATGAGGCAAACTATAGAAAGACACCCCTCCACTCCTTAACAAAGCAATGCGGGAAGAGGGGTAGGAAGTGGAGCAGGCTGTGGCTGCTGAGGCACTAACAGTTGACTTAAAAACAAGGCAAAAGTAAAAATATAAATAAAAAAATGTATTTTTAATAGAAACAAAAAACAGGTACAGTATGTCTGATGCCTGTGACTTCATAAAAGAGATGTACAGTAGCTTGACTTGGACCAGGATACCTTGTCTCCAGCCATGACACCATGTTCTCAGCCATAACCCTGTGTCTTCATTTATGACACCTTGACTCCAGCCATGACCTCTTAACTCCACTCATGACCCCTTGACTCCAGTTATAATACCTTGACTCCAACCTTGATACAGTGTCTCCAGTTACAACACTGTCTTCAGTCATGACATCTTGTCAACTGCAATGACACCTTGACTCCAGCCATGACACCTTGACTCTAACCTTCTCAAGCCGTGACACTTGTCTTTGGTTATGACCCCATGACTCCAACCATAATAGCTTGACACCAACCTTCACACAGTATCTTCAGCCATGATACTGTGTTCCCAGCCATGACCCTGTGTCTTCATTTATGACACCTTGACTTCAGCCATGACCTCTTGACTTCAGGCATGACACATTAACTCCAACCATAATAGCTTGACACCAACCACACATTTTCTTCAGCTATGACACTGTGTTTTCAGCAAGGGTACCTTGTCTCCTGCCAGGGTACCTTATCTCCAGGCAGGGTACCTTGTATCCAGCCAGAATACACTGTCTCCATCCATAATCCCTTGACTGCAGCCATGATACCTTGACTGAACCTTGATACAGTGTCTCCAGCTATGATACTGTCTTCAATCATGACAAATTGTCAACTGCAATGGCACCTTGACTCCAGCCATCACACTTTGACTCTAACCTTCTCCACCTTGACACTTATCTTTGGTTATGACTCTACAACTCCAACCATAAAAGCTTGACACCAATCTTGACACATTAGCCTCGATTCAAAGAAACATTCATCCGGCTGAAAATGGCTGCACACACTGTGATTTCAGCCATGACGCTCTGATTCCAGCTATAATACCTTGACTCTAACCTTGATAAGTGTCTTCAGCTATGACACTGTGTCTTCGGCCAGCATACCTTGTCTCCAGCCATGACACCATGTCTTTAGTTATGACCCTTTGACTCCAACCTTGATACAGTGTCTCCAGCTATGACACTGTGTCTTCATTCATGACACCTTGATTCCGGCTATAATACCTTGACTCGAACCTTGATAAGTGTCTTCAGCTATGGCACTTTGTCTTCAGTTATGACCCCTTGACTCCAGTTATGATACCTTGACTCCAAGCTGGATACAGTGTCTTCAGCTACGACACTGTCTTCAGTAACGACATCTTGACAACTGCAATGACACCTTGACTTTAGCAGTATCCCATGTGTGAATCCCAATGTTCATAAAGTGCTTCCTATCTGTATCAGTTCCTTCAGCATGTTTGGGCTGTGTAGGATGTACCTGTGAAGATTCCTAGGCCCAGTCAGCACACCACAGAGCAGGACATTTTTTGTTTTTTTGTTTTGTTTTGCGGGGGGCGGGTGAGTCGGGGGATTTAGTAGCAGATTCCTTTTCACTTTACCGCCGCTAGAGGTTCCACGTCCTTCGACAACCTGTAATAATATTTGATGGTCTCCATACAGGAAGGCGCTGCGGCCTGTCGAATAAATTGGAAAATATGGTCTCTGCCCGAGTAACAAGGAGCCGCTAATGTCTTCAAGGCCCCTAGGACGGCATTGCTGGGCCCGTCAGGGTTCGTCAGGCACGGGAGCCTCCATTTCAGCTCCATCGTAGATGAATTTCGGTGGAATTGATGTCGCCGGCGCGCTCTCGCTCTCTCTCTCTCTCCCCTCCGGAAGGGAGTAATGAGGCACAAAGCCGCCCGTCCCGTCTCACCCACTGCGGCGATAGTTAAATGTTTCAATATCAAGAGAGAATTCGGGGGAAGCGTCAGCGCTGGAGCATGTCTCATATCAACTTAATCTCGGGGGATATTGCTGAGCGGCGAGGAGGAGTGCCGGTGATTAATATCCCCGCCGTTCCAACCGCATCCGTACAGTACAGCCACGGCGGCGAGACCCCAACGCAAGGGCGCGCCCACGTCAGCTCGTTAACTCGCTCGACTGCTAAATCGGGAGGAGATGCTTTTTTAGTTTTCTGCAATTAAAACGACGGCATATTACGCTAAGCTTCTCATCGATTTCTTCGACAATGTCACTAAAGTGTTGGATGAAGGTGATGCTGTGGATATTGCCTATCTGGATTTTAGCAAAGCCTTTGACACTGTGCCACATGAAAAGCTCATAGAAGTTAGGACTTAATCTCTGGATAGTTCAGTGGATTTCCAGTCCAGGCTGAGGGATCGGTATCAGAGAGTTGCTGTTAATGGTGTGCAATCTGAACAAAGGCGAGTTACAAGTGGTGTGCCGCAAGGCTCTGTCCTGGGCCCCATTCTTTTTAATATATTTGTAAGTGACATAGGAGGAAGCTTGGTAGGACAATTTTGCCTGTTTGCTGATGATACAAAGATAAGTAATAGGGTGGATATTCCTGGAGGTACAACATGGAACATGATATAGCTTTACTGGATAGATATTCAAAACTGTGGAAACTAGAGTTTAATGTCTCTAAATGTAAAATCCTGCATTTGGGTAGAAGGAATCCCTGCTCTGAGCACCGTATGGCAGCGCTGTGTTATCCAGGACCTCGGAGGAGAGAGATTTAGGGGTACTGATTACTGATAGCTGCAAGATGATTGGACAGTGTAGCCAGGCAGTGGGAAAAGCAAGCTGGATGCTCGGCTGCATAGCTCGAGGCATCACCAGTAGGAAGAGGAAGGTTGTGATGTCGCTGTATAGAGCCCTGGTGAGGCCATAGCTGGAATACTGTGTGCAGTTCTGGAGACCTCCCCTGCAAAAATATGTTATTCAAATAGAACGGGTCCAAAGGCCGGCAACAAAAATGGTGGAAGGGCTTAAACTTAAAACTTATCAGGAGAGACTTAAAGAACTTAATTTATACAGTCTGGAGGAAAGAAGGGAGAGGGGGGACATGATGGAGACCTTTATATATGTGACAGGAGGGAATAAGGTTGAGGAGGGAAGAGACTTAATGATAGAACAAGGGGCCCAACCTGAAGCTGGTCGGAGGGAAAATCAGGAGCAGTGTTAGAAGGTATTATGTTACAGAAAAAGTAGTAGATGCCGGGAACAAACTCCCAGCAGAGGTGGTTGAGAAATCGACAGTAAGTGAATGAGCACATACCTGGGATAAGCCTCCATCTATCCTAAGATACAGAGAACATACAGTATACACATAAGATAAGGAGAATATACAGTATACACATAAGATACAGAGAACATACGGTATATGCATAAGATATAGAGAACATACAGTATACACATAAGATAAAGAGAATATACAGTGTACACATAAGATGCAGAGAACATACAGTATATACATAAGATAAAGTGAACATACAGTGTACACATAAGATAGAGAGAACATACAGTATATACATAAGATAAAGAGAACATACAGTATACACATAAGATACAGAGACCATACAGTATACACATAAGATATAGAGAACATACAGTATACACATAAGATAAAGAGAATATACAGTATACACATAAGATGCAGAGAACATACAGTATATACATAAAATAAAGTGAACATACAGTGTACACATAAGATGGAGAGAACATACAGTATATACACATAAGATACAGAGAACATACAGTATATACATAAGATAAAGTGAACATACAGTATACACATAAGATACAGAGACCATACAGTATACACATAAGATATAGAGAACATACAGTATACACATAAGATAGAGAGAACATACAGTATATACATAAGATAAAGAGAACATACAGTATACACATAAGATACAGAGACCATACAGTATACACATAAGATATAGAGAACATACAGTATACACATAAGATAAAGAGAATATACAGTATACACATAAGATGCAGAGAACATACAGTATATACATAAAATAAAGTGAACATACAGTGTACACATAAGATGGAGAGAACATACAGTATACACATAAGATACAGAGAACATACAGTATATACATAAGATACAGAGAACATACAGTATACACATAAGATACAGAGAACATACAGTATATACATAAGATACAGAGAACATACAGTATATACATAAGATAAAGAGAACATACAGTATACACATAAGATACAGAGAACATACAGTATATACATAAGATACAGAGAACATACAGTATACACATAAGATACAGAGAACATACAGTATATACATAAGATAAAGAGAACATACAGTATACACATAAGATACAGAGAACATACAGTATATACATAAGATAAAGAGAACATACAGTATACACATAAGATACAGAGAACATACAGTATGCACATAAGATACAGAGAACATACAGTATATACATAAGATACAGAGAACATACAGTATGCACATAAGATACAGAGAACATACAGTATGCACATAAGATACAGAGAACATACAGTATGCACATAAGATACAGAGAACATACAGTATATACATAAGATACAGAGAACATACAGTATACACATAAGATACAGAGAACATACAGTATGCACATAAGATACAGAGAACATACAGTATATACATAAGATACAGAGAACATACAGTATATACATAAGATAAAGAGAACATACAGTATATACATAAGATAAAGAGAACATACAGTATACACATAAGATACAGAGAACATACAGTATACACATAAGATACAGAGAACATACAGTATATACATAAGATACAGAGAACATACAGTATATACATAAGATACAGAGAACATACGGTATATACATAAGACCCAGAGAACATACAGTATATACATAAGATAAAGAGAACATACAGTATATACATAAGATACAGAGAACATACAGTATATACATAAGATACAGAGAACATACGGTATATACATAAGACCCAGAGAACATACAGTATATACATAAGATAAAGAGAACATACAGTATATACATAAGATCCAGAGAACATACAGTATACACATAAGATCCAGAGAACATACAGTATATACATAAGATACAGTGAACATACAGTATATACATAAGATAAAGAGAACATACAGTATACACATAAGATACAGAGAACATACAGTATATACATAAGATACAGAGAACATACAGTGTATACACATAAGATACAGAGAACATACAGTATGCACATAAGATACAGAGAACATACAGTGTATACACATAAGATACAGAGAACATACAGTATACACATAAGATACAGAGAACATACAGTATATACATAAGATACAGAGAACATACAGTATACACATAAGATACAGAGAACATACAGTATATACATAAGATACAGAGAACATACAGTATACACATAAGATGCAGAGAACATACAGTATATACATAAGATACAGAGAACATACAGTATATACATAAGATACAGAGAACATACAGTATACACATAAGATACAGAGAACATACAGAATACACATAAGATACAGAGAACATACAGTATATACATAAGATACAGAGAACATACAGTATACACATAAGATACAGAGAACATACAGTATATACATAAGATACAGAGAACATACAGTATACACATAAGATGCAGAGAACATACAGTATATACATAAGATACAGAGAACATACAGTATATACATAAGATACAGAGAACATACAGTATACACATAAGATACAGAGAACATACAGAATACACATAAGATACAGAGAACATACAGAATACACATAAGATACAGAGAACCGTATGGTCTCCTTCTGCCGTCACCTGTTTCTACGCATTACGGGGATGACAAACCATTTATGCTCTGCCTGAAACCAAAGGAGCTCTTTATTTAGTCTTTACTAATACATTACATCACCATTGATTTCTGTGTTTGCAGATGGATTGGTGGCCTTGCGTAAATTCCATTACTCACCTACTCCATTGCTGCCGCCTTCTTTGGTGTGCGTGATTAGCGCCATGCACGCTGCGCACACATGTAGGTTTATTTTTTTAAAGCAGACCAAAACCCTTTTGTTTTTTTTTGTTTTTTACTAATCTCCTAGAATCCCCAGGGATGCACCTTTAATGAGGCCAATTGAGACACCTGCCCCACACAGTACCATCTAAAGGCGAGCAGCAATTGCAGCAGTTTTTTTTTAGTAGCTCATTTGTGTTTTTTGCGGGGATGGGAGCACAGCTGCACATCTTCATGTTGATTTCCTTACTGCATTTAATCATTGGTGGCTCAGCAGACCCGGATGCAGCGCAGTCATCGGGGCAGAAGAGCCAACAATCCAGTATGGGTGCCCAGCTGTGCCGAGGAGGCTCTAATGGCCCCTGGAATCGGCCGCATACCCTGCATCTTTGGGCTGTGTGCGTGCTCTCCCACCCCGGCCATTTAGGTAGACGAGATGAGAGCTGGCGCGTGCAAAGAGGGGAGTTGTACTAGGCATTCTTGGGGGGGGGGGGGGGGGGGGTTCACAAAGCAGGATGCCCCTGGGGCATGCAACAAGACCCAGGATAGTAAAAATGTGTTTTTTTTCCGCTTTAACCTATGTCTTATGGCTTAAATTGGGCCTCAAGGCAAATCAACCTGGGGGAGGGGGGCAGACACCCTCATTTATCAGCAACACCAGCAACAATAGTGGCAGCCTGTGGGTCTCAGGTCAGGGTGGCCATTAGGGCCCCATCTGCACAGCTGGGCCACTTACCCCTCATCCTAAATTTGGCCCTAATGACTGCGCTGCATCCGATTGGAAGAGCAATGAAGAAACCTTGACCTCCAGGGGTTGTGATGGGGGGGAGGCGTTGGAGAGCAGACGATAAACTCTTAATTATAAAAAGCTGATTTGGAGTAAAAATGGATTTTCCCGACAATAAAGAATCCGGGCAGTGCGTAAATCTGTTCGACTCCTATAAATCACTAAAGAGCGGCTCGAGCATCTGGGTCATTGCTCCGGCCGGGGTCCCCTGAGCCTCTCGTATGCAGGAAAGCCTGATGGCAGGGACGGACTGGCCATAGGGAGACCCGGGACAATGCCCCGGTGCTTTGGGGCCAGTTAGGCTGCTGCTTGTAACACCCACATTCAATCCTGGCCCCCTTAGTCTCCCTCTCAGCCCCGCTGTAACCACAAGCCAAAGAACCCCAGCCCCCGATGCTATAGCCTGGCATCATGGTTGGGCGGCCTTAGCAGGGACGCCACAGAGAGACCCGGGACAATGCCCGGTGAGCCGCACTGCTTAGTGCCAGTTGGGCTGCTGCTTTTGACACCCACATTCAACCCCTGCCCCTTAGTCTCCCTCTCATCCCCCTGTACCCAGCCCCACTGTACCCACAAGCCAAGGAACCCCAGCCCCCAATGCTATAGCCCCGGTATCATGGTTGGGGGGCCTCAGCAGGGATGCCATAGAGAGACTCAGGACAGTGCTCGGTGGGCCACACTGCTTTGGAACCAGTTGGGCTGCTGCTTGTAACACCCACATTCAATCTCTGCCCCCTTAGTCTCCCTCTTAGCCTCCCTGTACCCAGCCCACTGTACCCACAAGCCAAAGAACCCCAGCCCCTAATGCTATAGCCCTGGCATCATGGTTGACGGGGGCCTCAGCAGGAATGCCTGGGACCAGGCCAGAGGCTGGTAAAATCCAGGGCTGGCTTTTGGCCCCAGCCTGCCGCTGGTCAGAGGCATCCAAATCTGACAGTTTAACTTAAAAACAATGACTTCTTTCATTCTTCTGACTGGCTTCTTTCACTAATTTTTAAACCCAGATCTTTCAGACTAATTTTCCTCTCTCCGAATCGATGCCTCATTCTGAGACTAATTAACGCCGACTTAATAACTCCTCACTACAGCGTCATGTATCACCCGGGGCCCTGGGGGCCGTGGCAGTGCAGGAAGGTGTCCGAGCTCATTTACTGCTCAATACCTGCCTCCGGGAGAATCCAATCCACGCCGAGCTTCAGCCAATCACCAGTCAACTCTTTTAATGTGCAGGGTGACATTTCTAGGTATATATAAGATGTATGCGACAACTTTCAGGGTAGGAAAGAGAGACAGTTGTTAAATGAAGCCACACCCCCTCATTGAGGGATGGATGAAGCCACGTCCCCTCATTGAGAGATGGCTAGAAGATAGGATGTAACAGTTACAACAGTAGAAACACTTTGAATAGGCGAATAAATCATATATGGCTGCAGATCTGCAGTTACACCTCAAAGAGGGACAAATAAGAACAACGAGGGACAGGGGGACATGGACTCAAAAGAGGGACAGTCCCTTTAAATGACAAACTACCTTTAAACTGTTGATGAGTATTACATCTCGCTAATAAACAAATCCGTCGCCCTATATAAATATTAAATTATTCAAATCAGCGGCGCCACCTGACTCATCCTCTTCATCTCGCCGTGCAGTCTGGCATTACAGGCCCCCTGCCCGCCATTGCCATACCTCCATCCCGCGCCTGCCAGCGCGCTACAACCGCCTGCTAATTAGCTCTTCGCACTCCTCACAGCGCTCTACGGGGGGCTGATTTGTGATTAGTATAGGAAGTGTTTTTTTTTTCTCCGTGGCCGAGGTCAGTGAAGAGTAAAGAAAAGCGCTCGACCTCCAAAAAAAAAAAAATCACTACGGCCAAGGATTTTGTGTTTGCCGCTTTGTCAGTCTCGAACCTTAAATCTTGACCACGTCAATAGATCTTTTTACGGCTCGACTGTAATTCCAGTAAAGCGGCAGCTACGAGCTGATGGTAAACCGATAATGATGTATGCTGCCGTCAGCTAGAGCGATGGAAGGGTAACACAACCTCTAAGGAGAGGCGCACGTCACGCTAAGTGAAAATCAAAGGAGGACGCAAATCAGGAGAATAGGGGAGGGACTGTCTCTTTAATTGAGATAAGAAATGTCATTGCTTAAAAAGAACCCCCCCCACCAAAGATCGTATGGCGGTCAACGAGGACGCCATGTCCTGTGCTAAAAGGTGGTGTGCTGAAACAACTCCGGTCAGGGCCGGATTATGAGGAGGGCACAAGGGGAGCCCGTCCCGGTACCTCCACTATTTGCCCTGCAAAAGGAGGCCTCCACCAAACATTGGGTTACCGTCTGGACCAGGAGGCTTTTCAGTCTTTGCCCTGCAAAAGGGGGCCTCCAACAACCTTTGGATTACCGTCTGGGCCCGGAGGCTTTCCAGTCTTTGCCCTGCAAAAGGGGGCCTCCACCAACCTTTGGGTTACCGTCTGGACCAGGAGGCTTTTCAGTCTTTGGTCTGACAGGCCGCAGGGCCAGCACAAAGCTAACGGCGGCGGTGAGGGTGCAAACCTCCATCACAGGGCAGGACGGAGAGTCTAGAGCAGCAAAGCCTCCGTCAGCAACGCTACAGAGATGAGAGAGATGAGTGCGTGCAGAGCTGTCACTGCACATAAGCCACCAAGGACAGCCGCTGGCAGCTCAATACAGGGAACTGTTTTCTACTGGACCATCCGGGTCACTACACTACCCTCCGTAGCCAAGCAGGGCCAAAGGGAGAAGAGTGCACCACCAGCCGCGTCCCCCGCTCACCTTCTAGTCATGGCACGCCCATTCAGAAAGGCTGGACGCGGGTGTAGACATGGCTAAATGTTAGTAGAGGATGCAGCCGGTGGTGCACTCAGCTCTCTTATGCCCCGCTCGACTACTTTGCCGTCCAGGCGGCTTAGCCATCAGCAGCTCAGAGACATGGAGAGAGCTCCCAGAGAAGGTAAGTGAATAGGGGCTTCCTGGGGGCCTTTACACAACATGATTCAGTATGCCCCAAGGAGTGGAATTCGAATGGCCCTGGAGTCTTTTCATTTTTTAGACTCCAGGGCTTGTGAAGTTCCTCTTTGCCGGTCTGAGAATCTTATGATATGACTCCTTAGTTATGTCTAAGATTAGGAATTAAAGTGGCTCAAAACCAAACCGGGATGGCTCGAGGATCTAAAAGACTCCAGGACCGACTGCTAGCCTGCCCCCGGGGCATCCTATTAGCCAGTAAGCTCACCTTTACCAGTGCCTCCCACAATGAGCTTCCATCAGTTGCCCTTCATTCCATGCCACCTTCTCCATTGTTGCTGTTGCTGAGGCCAGCCATGAGCAGGTCTGCACACAGCACCCGGCATTCGGTGGTTTGGGTCCACTGTAAAATAATACCATGGCCAAGTGTGAGCCTGAGTGGACCTCTGAAGATGCCCTGGCAATTGCCCAGGATTGCCCTGTGCTGGTGCCGGCCCTAGGCTATGGCGCACCTGGGGGTTCTTATCCGATCAAACTATTTGCCGTGCATATGTAATACTCCTTGCTTCAGCAATTGGGAGCGCACCCCCTGCAGCGTGCATGCTCCCCTCCCCATCCTATCTGAGTGGGATGGCCAGAGGCTGGCCCTGGGATCTTTTGGATTCCATGGCTACACATTGAGGCTTTTGTCCTGCTTTAAGGTCTTCTTCGAATAATCATTTTTGTATTTTTCTATTATATTTAACTGTCTGAGACTATATTGATATGACTCTTATCTCGCCATTGTGCAAGGTTACTTCTAAGCTAAGGCATTTATTCTCAGTCTCTTGGGAATTCACAAACCCATTCATTGTTATGATGAACGAGCACAACCCCAGGTTTTTGGGTCACTTTTCTTACTTTCCCATTAATAATGTGAAAACACATCGCTCATCATTGAGCTTTTCAGTGGGTCAGCAAGTGCGGGTAAAAACAATAGCTCTCCAACACCAGAGATCCTTCTCGTATGGATTGCTATAATTATACTGTGGCTTGTGGTTGCAACTGTGGTTGCAACAGTTTTTATACCCTTCTGTAACTGTCATGCTTATGCTGATTATCACCTGCCCTGTGCTCTCTGGCTGTGCTTCAGTATCCTGGGCATCTCTTTAGTCGTGCATGAATACATTCCGGCTGTGCTCCGCTGATTTTTGCAGACCAGTGCCTCTGGGGTAGCCAGATGTTGGTGCTGGGTTGACTCTGGCCTCCAGCCCTGATTGGCTGGTGGCCACGTCAAGCCATTGCCCGTGATAGCAATTGCTTGGGCGTGCTTTGTTGCATCTCTGATTACTCCTCCTGCCAGACCTCTCAAGCTTCGCTATTCATCTTAGTGCTTTGGAATCACGCCCTGGAAATCCTTTGACCTGTGGCACGACCTGTGGGTTGATGTAGGTGCTGGGTTGACTCTGGCCTTCAGCCCTGATTGGCTGGTGGCCACGTCAAGCCATTGCCCGTGATAGCAATTGCTTGGGCGTGCTTTGTTGCATCTCTGATTACTCCTCCTGCCAGACCTCTCAAGCTTCGCTATTCATCTTAGTGCTTTGGAATCACGTCCTGGAAATCCTTTGACCTTTGGCACGACCTTGACTCCTCTCTCGTCTCGTCCTATGGTGCTGCACGCTCCATATGGCTCCGGACCCCTGCTACATTCCCAACTACGCTACTTCAGCTTTGCTCTTCAGCTCCCAGCTGGATCATCTGTCCAGGCCTCTAACCTAGTGTCCAGTGCCCTGGGAGTTCACCTGCCTTTGTCCCATCAGTCAGCATCCTTTGCGCTACCAAATCCTGGGGGGCAAACATGTCCAAGGAGGCGTCGCCAGCATCTCAGCAAATGCAGGCTTACTATAGGTGAAGCAGATTTGTGGTTGCTGACTGACACGAAGGTGGGTGTCCACCCAGGCATTACATGCCATTGCTGTTTCTCTGTGAAGGAACTATTAAGGAACTATGTGTGGTTTCACAAATATTTAGCTTTTGCCTAAGACTGGTCCATTTTTTTCTCTGTTTATTTTGGTGCCCAACGTGGGGCCCAAACAAACAAGGCTGTCATGCACTATAACTGTTCTATATGAGCAGGTTTGTGGATTAGAGCCTAGCGCTGGTTGCAAATAAAAAAAAGGTCTGAGCCTTGTATTTTAATTTTTTTTAATGCATAGATGGCCATTGTATGCTTGCGCACACATAGGAATTCGTCCTCCGCATTTAACCCATCCGTGCAGTTGGGGGGTTAGGTGCCTTGCTCAAGAGCACTTCAGTCATGTCCCAGGACCGGGATTCGAACCTGCAACCCTCCAGTCACAAGTCCACTCCCCTTACCTCTAGGCCACAACTGCCCCTTGATGATGGCCTGGTTGCAGCTATGCTTGCTATGCTTGCTGATAGCATGAAGGGGCAGAGTTACTACTCTACACAAGGTTGCCATCAGGGCCGTAAAGCCAGGACTTCTGTATGGGGCATGGCCACATTGGGGGGGCCCGACCATTGTCCCTGATGGTCATTCGCCTACAGAGTCCCTTTAAATCTCAGTTCTCTTCTGAGCTCTTTATGTTGGCCTAGTTGGTCATACCTCCCAAATGTCCCTGATTTGGAGGGACTGTCCCTCTTTTGACTCCATGTCCTTGTGTCCCTTGTTGTTCTTCTCTGTCCCTCTTTGAGGTGTAACATGCAGATCTGCATCAATAAATGATTCATTTGCCTATTCAAAGTGTTTATATTGTAACTGTTACAATGTATCTCCTATCCATCAATGAATTAAGGGGTGTGGCTTCATCCATCAATCAATGAGGGGGTGTGGCTTAACCCATGCTTCTATGAGGGGACATGCCCTAATTTACATATTGTCCCTCTTTGATGGATCTGCAGCAATAAGTGATCAATTTGCCTATTTAAAGTGTTTATATATTGTAATTGTCATAATTGCTCTATTTCATACTCACATATAAACGTTATTTAACACTGGTGACGTCACTGATGACGTCAGGTGGGCTTTTGGATGCATGGAGACTATTTAACTTTTGGCTGGCTGCCAGCTCTGTTTGATGTGAATTTTTTTTCCTGATGAAGGGGCATGGGATGCCCGAAACATCGGTTAAAGGACTGTATGGACATAGACTTTATTTGCACATTGTTTGTACGCTCCATTGGACTTTTCTGGATTATTTAATGCATGCATTTATCGGAGTACAGTTTCATTTATATTGTTGTAAATGTTACATCCTATCTCCTATCCATCAGTGAATGAAGGGGTGTGGCTTAATTCAACAATTGTCCCTCTTTCCCACCCTGAAAAGTTGGAAGGTATGTAGTTGATTGCCGATATGCATTCTGGTAACATAAAGGAGTCCGGTGCCTACTCTTTTTTGCGTAGCCATGGCATGATGAGTAACGAACATAGATGGGGCCTAATAATTCGGCCGACCGCCAAAGTGGCGCATCAATTAGAAGAAGCTTGAGAACAACGGGTCGAAGGGATGACCATTTCCTTTTGGTAAAGATATAAGACAATGACAATATTCCTCTTTCTGCATCTGTTTCCTTCCATTCATTGTAATAATAGTGACATAATTTTGGAGAGAGCCGAGCGCTTATCAGCACGGCGGCTCCATCCCCCCCGTGGAACCAGTTAAGCGGAGGAATTCTTCATCGGCGCAAAGTCACAGAGCTCATTTTACTGGGCTGCCTTCCAGCCAAGGTAACATCCTTGAAATTAAGCGCCTTTCCATCGAGCACAACACGAAGGCGAGAAGAATAATGGCCTGCTTGCTGCTGAGCTATCATTATGTCGGGCTTGTATGAGGACGGGGCTGGGAGGGGCTCACCTGCTTAATTCTTCGCTGGTGAGGAAAACTAAATAAAGTAGAGCGAAAAGCAAAAAAAATAACCCTAATCCTGACCACACGTATGGCGGAATCAGCTTTTTCGCCACCTTAAAATCGTGTTTCAGGCTGCTCCGGGGGGAATTGATCAGATCATTAGGCTGGAATAGCCTGACGTAGTGTTGTGTAAGCTGAAAAAGGCCTAAAAAGTATTTATTAAGCAGACACCAAAATAGCTGCAGAACAGACCGTGGGGCAGCCAGTGAGGCTCGCAAATAGCAACGGCTCAAAAGGGAGCTGTCGAAGCTCAGTGGAGAAATTAAAGGAAACCAGACACCTGACTCAGGGGTGGCCTGCAGGGTGTGCCAACGCACCGGGCGCCATGATCAGAGGGTGCCAAACTGCAGTGCCCTTTTTCTTGATGCACTAAGCTGCTTGTCCTTCGGCACACCTGCGAGGAGTGCCATCGCACCGAGTGCCATGGTCAGGGGGTGCCAAACTGCAATACCCTTATGCTCAATGCCCTAAGCAGCTTGTCCTTCGGCGCGCCTGCGAGGGGTGCCATTGCACCGAGTGCCATGGTCGGGGGGTTCCAAACTGCAGTGCCCTTCTGCTCGATGCCCTAAGCTGCTCGTCCTCCCGTGGTCCTGCAAGGAGTGCCATCGCACCAAGTGCCATGGTCAGTAATGCTGCGTCCTTCTGCCCAATGCCCTAAGCTGCTTGTCCTTCGGCACGCCTGCGAGGAGCGCCATCACACTGAGTGCCATAGTCAGGGGGGTGCCAAACTGCAACACCCTTATGCTCAATGCCCTAAGCAGCTTGTCCTTCGGCACGCCTGCGAGGGGTGCCATTGCACCGAGTGCCATGGTCGGGGGGTTCCAAACTGCAGTGCCCTTCTGCTCGATGCCCTAAGCTGCTCGTCCTCCCGTGGTCCTGCAAGGAGTGCCATCGCACCAAGTGCCATGGTCAGTAATGCTGCGTCCTTCTGCTCGATGCTGCTTTTCCATTTGCCCGCTCAAGGGTGGTGCACAGTTGTTCCGTTCTACTCTTAAAGTGGACTATCCTGGGTTTTGGACCTTTCTTTGGGGGCACCTTGATCGAGGGTATGAAACCCCCCAGATCGCCGCAGCCGACTTACCTGCTCCCGGTCCCACGGCGCATCTAAGAGCAGTGGCTCTGACAGCCGCATCCTCCGCCTCCCTCTAGCAGTTCACTTGCCCATGCCAGGCATTTGTGAATGGCCAGCACAGGCACGCCCCCTGTTAGATGGAGGCGAATGCGGCCGTCAGAGCCGCTGCTCTTAGACGCACCACGGGACTGGGAACAGGTGAATCCATTTGGGCGTCCTAAGGGGGTTTCACACTGCGGGGCCCCCCAGATCGGGGTGCCCCCGGGGAAAGAACCAAAACCCAGGAAAGTCAAACTTTTGACTATCCTGGGTTTTGGTCCACTTTAAAAGTGGACCAAAATCGAGGGCGTCATTGCAATTATAGAGCAGAACAATATAATATAGCATGTATAATAATAGCATGCATGAAATTTCAAGCACAGAGCAGCACCCCGCTGTGATACACATGTCCACTGTCACAAGCATAGGCCAAAAACCCTGTTATAATACATAGCAGCAACACGCCTGATATCAAAAACACGGATCAGCACTCAGCGCTGAGATACGTTGTACATCAGAATCGTCAATCAATCATTGACAATTATAGAGCATAGAGTATCACCCTACTGTCATATGTATATAGCAGCAACGTACATGCCATTACAAGCATGGAGCAGCACCCCGCTGTGATACATTGTAGAGTGATCACATGCACACTGTCACAAGCAATGGTCAAACATCCTGTTATGATACATGGTATAGCAGCAACACGCCTGATATAAAAAAAAACACAGATCAGCACTCTGCTGAGATACGTTGTACATCAAAATCGTCAATCAATCACTGACAATTATAGAGCATAGAGTATCAACCTACTGTGATACATATATAGCAGCAACGTACATGGCATTACAAGCACAGAGCGGCACACTGCCATTATACATTGTATAGTGATGACATGTCCATTGTTGTAAGCAAAGAACAACACCGTGCTATCATACATTGCATAGAAACACCATACATGAAATTACAAGCACGTATTAGCACTCTGCTGTACAGAGCATTGTGCATGCTATTACAATCACAGAGCAGAACCCTACTGTGATACATTGTATAGCAACCACAGGCCTGGTATTGCAGGCATAGAGCAATGACTTGCTATGATACATTATATAGCAACCCCATGGTTGAACTTCATTTCCCTTGATTTAACTTGATGGACATATGTCTTTTTTCAACCATATTAACTATGTACTATGTAAACTACAATCCTGCTATAACAAGTACGGAGAAACACCCACTGTGATACATTGTATAAAAGCAACATACCTGCTATTACACACACAGATTTTCACCCTTCTGTGATACATTGTATAGCACCATCATGCACATCATTACAGCAATAGAGCTGCACTATGCTGTGATACATTGTATAGCAGCATCATGCACATTGTTACAGTTATAGAGCTTCGCTGGGTTGTGATACATTGTATAGCAGCACCATGCACATCATTACAGTTACAGAGCTTCACTGTTTTGTGATACATTGTATAGCAGCATCATGCGCATTGTTACATTTATAGAGCTTCGCTGTGTTGTGATACATTGTATAGAAGCTTATGTAATCTCTCTACAATGTTAGAAGGATGTCAGAACAGATTTGAAACAACCTCACGGTCGGATTTTGTCAATTCTTTTATATATATATATATATATATATATATATATATATATATATATATATATAAATTCAGACATGATCAAATTTTACAACATTTCCAGAAGTCCAAAATTAATCCAATTTACAGTGGAACAAGACCCAGGATTTTGATTATCCATGTTTTGTTCTGTGCCCCGGGGACATCCTGATTTGGGATGCCCTGCTGTGTTAAACCCCCCAGATCACCCAGTGCAGCTCTCCTCTTTCAGCGCTTCATCCAATCAGAGCCATTTGCCATGACTGTGATTCAGCAAACAGCTCTGATAAGCTTCAGATAGCGGCGCGCACACTCCCACCACAGGCTGAATTGCTGGGTCAGGAATGGGCGAACAGCCTGAAGGTGCAAGGGATGCGTCCGCTCTCTGTCTCCATTGAAAGCAATCAGAGCCTTTTGCTGAATGACATAGGCATGGCAAACAGCTCTGATTGGACGAGAGGTGAGTTGTAGTGGGCGATCTTGAGGGTTTCTCACAGGGGGGCATTTGGAACTAGGATGCCCCGGGGGGATGCCAGCATTCGCCCTGGAATCTTTTAGCTTCCATGGCCAACCACCACCCTTGGTTTTATTCCTCTTTATCATCCATCTCTGAAACAACCTTGCAGATTATAACAATCTGCTGCACCCCCCTGCTCCCCCCTAGCTATGCCCCTGTTGAAGTTGGCCTTTAATACAGGGCAGTTCTATTAGAGAGCCGACGCAAGCAGTTACTTGGCTCGGATGAAATAGGCGACGGCTCACCTTTATCTGGAAGGCCCGGTAGTGACTGCTCGTCAGCGCAGCTCGGCTCTGGGGCGGGTAGTTAACATTCAAAGGCAGAGCTCTGCGGTGCCCCTTTCTCTTTTTTGTTCGGGCAGAGGTGAAGCAATCGCCGGCGTTTCGTCTGCTTCGCCCCTCGCGCCGGTGCTGTTATCACTGGCGGTGGCGTGGCCCTTCCAGCCGCCTTCGTTTTTTATTATTTTTTTTTTCAATCTGTGTTTCTATTGTAACACGGCACAAAGAGGCCGCCAGCACTCCGAACATTCATCTCCAAATCTCTTCCAGCCACAAGAAGTTTTCTCTCTAAACTTCACAGGAGACGCTTTTCATTTTTTAAGCCAGAGCCTTGAGCAGCTGCAATGTAGAGAGAACGCAACAGCAACGGCGGCCCTAATAAGCCACTTTATATAGAGTATTTCATTCTCTTCTGCTAACTTATCATTTGTTTCTCCTGATAACCTCGGCTAGTGCTCCCCCTAGTGGCCAAAATCAGGCCCCAGCTTACTGCTCTCTGCTGCAGTGTGCCCCCATGGTTCAGAAGCATCTAAGCTCGCTCTGCACCACACTGTGTCTTGAGAGTTAGTATATTCTGTTCAGTTTCTTATTACTGGGGATTATTTTATTGCTGATTATTATAATAAACGTCGCTAACAAATTAGAGTGATAAGCCTGTTCATGTTAAAAGGCCAAGCAATAGTGAAAAAAGCAAGAAAGGCAAAATCCATTTAATTTATCAGCTATAAGGGAGGGTTGGAGTATCTATCTATCTATCTATCTATCTATCTATCTATCTATCCCATATCTATCTATCTATCTATCCCATATCTATCTATCTATCTATCTATCTATCTATCTATCTATCTATCCCATATCTATCTATCTATCTATCTCATATCTATCTATCTATCTATCTATCTATCTATCTATCTATCTCATATCTATCTATCTATCTATCTATCTATCTATCTATCTATCTATCTATCTAATATCTATCTATCTATCTATCTATCTCATATCTATCTATCTATCTATCTATCTATCTATCTATCTCATATCTATCTATCTATCCCATATCTATCTATCTATCTATCTATCTATCTATCTATCTATCTATCTCATATCTATCTATCTATCTATCTATCTATCTATCTATCTATCTATCTCTCTCTCCATCTATCCCATATCTATCTATCTATCTATCTATCTATCTATCTATCTATCTATCTATCTATCTATCCCATATCTATCTATCTATCTATCTATCTATCTATCTATCTATCTATTCCATATCTATCTATCTATCTATCTATCTATCTATCTATCTATCTCATATCTATCTATCTATCTATCTATCTATCTATCTATCTATCTATCTATCTATCCCGTATCTATCTATCCCATATCTATCTATCCAACATCTATCTATTCATACCATATCTATCTATTTATCTATGTTTCCTATATTAATCCATCCATCTATTTATCTAATATCTATCTATCTATCTATCTATCTATCTATCTATCTATCTCATATCTAACAATCTATCTATCTGTCTATCTATCCCATATCTATCTATCTATCTATCTATCTATCTATCTATCTATCTATCTGGGCCAGGCAGCGGCAGAGTTCCCAGTACTGTGACAATTACTAGGCAGCTGTATATTATGGCTACATCATTGAAGCTTGCAGCTCCCCCTGGTGGCTGCACATTGCTCTGGTGTCTCTGCTGTTTCGGGAAGTGAGATTTATTATGGTCATATGTAGATTGTCTCTGCGTCCCTCCCCCTCCTGTGGGATTGTTTCTGGGAGACGCAATAAATGTGATTTCATTTTTCATTAACAGAGATATTTATGCAGAATATCCAGCTATGTGCTGAATCCCTCCTCTGGCCGGTGATATCGCCATCAATTATCCCCCCATAGAAATCTTCTAATTCCAGGAAGGTTATCGGGAGGGAGAAAAAGAAGCTCGGCCACAATCCTCTAGGACTCTCCAACACATGACCCGCAGTGAGGTGCCTAATTTATTGCAGATGCGGTATTTCCGAGCCTGATGTCTCTATTACAGCAGCACAATGGAGAGATCGCTCACACATCCCCGTCAAGTGTGAATCAGCTGATTACATTGTAACATCAGAGTGTCTGGCTGTTATACAATGTAACACGGCGGATGGGAGAATACTCTCTGTCATGCCTGCTCCACTCTAGCTGTGGGCATGCCCACGGAGGTTATTGTTAGCATTTATTCATACAGATTTGACCTTCCTTTGTTAATGAACTCCCATCCTGCTTGCTGCATTGTACAGCACGAGTGGTATTACTCCCAGTGCTGCTGCCTCTGAATTCAGATTTTAAGATTGAGGTTTTGAGTCTCTTTTGTGGTCGAGTTTCTTTATTTCTCTATCTGAGATGTGACGGATGGGAGTTATTCAGACAGATGTGTCCTTCCTTTGCTTTCTTCATGGACCCCTGTCCTGCTTGCTGCATTGTACAGCTTGAGTTGTATTACTCCCAGTGCTGATGCCTCTGAATTCAGATTTAAAGATTGAGGTTTTGAGTCTCTTTTGTGGTCGAGTTTCTTTATTTCTCTAAGATGTGATGGATGGGAGTTATTCAGACAGATGTGTCCTTCCTTTGCTTTCTTTACGGACCCCCATCCTGCTTGTTGCATTGTACATCGCAAGTTTAATTACTCTCAGTGCTGCTGCCTTTGAATTTGGAATCAAAGATTGAGGTTTTGATTCTCTTTGCAGTCGCGCTGATGGTTTTAGGGTAGAAAGATGGTTGGGAGTTATCCGTACAGATGTGTCTTTCTTTGGCGTTTTGCATGGATTCCTGTCCTGCTTGTTGCAATGTGCAGCACGAGTTTTTATAATCCACAGCGCTGCTGGCTCTACATTTAGAACAAAGTAGTGTGGGTTTGTGTCTCTTTGTAGTCACATTGCCTGTGTTTTCTCTGGGATGGTTTTGCGATGACTGTTGGGGGTTTATTCGCACAAATGTGTCCTTCCTTAGCTTTCTTCAGGAACACCCGTCCTGCTTGTTGCATTGTACAGAGTAGGTTTTATTAATCTCAGTGCTGCTGCCACTGAATTTGGATTAAAAGATTGAGGTTTTGAGTCTTTATGGTCTTTATTTCTCCATCTCAGACGGTGTTAAGAGTCTAATGATGGTTGGGAAATATTTGTACAGACGTGTTCTTCTTTAGATTTCTTCATAGTCCCTCATCCGGCTTGTTGCATTATACCACACAAGTGTGATTACTCCCAGTGCTGCTGCCTCTGACTTTGGGTTCAAAGATTGAGATTCTGAGTCTCTTTGTGGCTGAAAGTTATTCATACATATGTGTCCTTTCTTATCTTTCTTCACGGACCCCCGTTCCTGCTTGTTGCATTGTACAGCAGGAGTTTTATCACTCTCAGTGCTGCTGTCTCTGAATTTGGATTAAAAGATCAAGGTTTTGAGCTGTTGTGGTCTTTAATTCTCTATCTCAGATGGTGTTAAGAGTTTATTGATGGCTGGGAAATATTTGTACAGATGTGTACTTTTTCAGCTTTCCTTATGATCCTTTGTCCTGTTTGTTGCATTGTACCACACAAATGTAATTACTCTGTGATGCTGCCTCTGACTTTGGGTTCAAAGATTGAGATTGTGAGTCTCTTTGTGGCTAGAAGTTATTTATTCAGATGTGTCCTTCCTTAGCTTTCTTCATGGACCCCCATCCTGCTTGTTGCATTGTACAGCACAAGTTTTATCACTCTCAGTGCTGCCTCTGAACTTGGAATCAAAGACCGATCTTGAGTTTCCTTGTCCTTCGTTGTCTTTATTTATCTGAGATGGTGTTAGAGTCTAATGACTGTTGGGGGTTTATTCGCACAAATATGTCCTTCCTTAGCTTTCCTCAGGAACACCCGTCCTGCTTGTTGCATTGTACAGCGTGGGTTTTATTAATCTCAGTGCTGCTGCCTTTGAATTTGGATGAAAAGGTTGATGTTTTGAGTCTTTGTGGTCTTTATTTCTCTATCGCAGATGGTGTTAAGAGTCTAATGATGTTTGGGAATTTGGGAAATATTTGTACAGATGTGTTCTTCTTTAGCTTTTTTCATGGTCCCTTGTCCTGCTTGTTGCATTGTACTGCACAAGTGTAATTACTCCCAGTGATGCTGCCTCTGACTTTGGATTTAAAGATTGAGATTCTAAGTCTCTTTGTGGCTGGAGGTTATTCATACAGATGTGTCCTTCGTTTGCTTCCTTCACGGACTCCAGTGCTGCTTGTTGCATTGTACAGCACAAGTTTTATCTCAGTGCTGTTGCCTCTGAATTTGAATTAAAAGATCGAGGATTTGAGAATTTGTGGTCTTTAATTTTGACTGTTGGGGGTCTATTCACACAAATGCATCCTTCCTTAGCTTTCTTCAGGGACCCCTGTCCTGCTTGTTGCATTGTACAGCGTGGGTTTTATTCATCTCGGTGCTGCTGCCTCTAAATTTGGATTAAAAGGTTTGACGTTTTGAGTCTTTTTTGTAGTTGCGTTCTCTATCATAGATGACATTCGAGTCTGATGACGATACAGATGTGTCCCTCCTTAACCCAGATGTTGTTGTGACTCAAGAGGTTACTTGTTGTATTGTAGGCCTGTGGGAGGCCAGTTGGTGATTGCACATAAATGAAGCCTTTCAGGGATTTAGTTACAGTAGTAACTCATGATACTCTGGTGAATCTCATCATGAGAGTGTGATAGGGCCGGGGCGCAGCTAGAGGGGAGGGGGACACGTGGCTTGGGTGCAGCAGGTCAGGGGGTGCCAAAGGTGGGCCTAAGCACAGACAGGGGGAGACATTTTAAATCTGAAAGCCTAGCTACGCCTCAGCTTCTGGGTCCCTAAAAATTCGCTCATACGGGGCCCAGAAGCTGCTCATGGCCGATCTCAGTGCAAGTCGCTACGGCAAGGAAAGGCAGCTCCTAGGTCATTACTCCGAGTCCCGTAACGCGCGAAGGATCGGCGTGCAGAGAGCGCGGAGGGTGCGGGTTGGGTATGGGAGGCTCCCGCCTGCCCGCTGTGATATAAATGATTCATGACATAACGGCGGGATAAGCGTGTTGTTTAATCACCGCCAGCGCCTCGCCAATTGCCGCTAAACTCCAGACGCCATATATTTCTGCTTTTGGAATTCATGTTCTCCTGACAACAATACGATATTGCCTTCTAATCCGGATACAATTTCATCTGCGCGAGCGGCGATTATGCGGCGCAGGCGGGGGCGTGCGCCCGGGCCGTGCCTTATTTGTTCGCCGCCATAATATCTATCCGCTGTTTTGATGCATATCTCTGTAATAAATGGCGGTATTTATACTCAGTTCATTAACATTTATAAAGTGGCGGGAGCTGCGTTAACCGCAATGGAGATAAGGGGGCTCGTTCTGGATAGAGAAGACGTTGTCGTCTATTCGCGCCGCGCCGCTGTTAGCGGTCTGGGAAACGTGGAATCTATAGTCAGCGCCGTGCGGGTCACTGCTACCTGGAAAGCAGGGGCGTGGCTAGAGCAGACGGGTAGCTCCGCCCATCAAACGCCAAGGACTTACCAGGAGGCCCAACCTACTGCCTAGCCATAATGGAGAGGCAATATAGGCCCAGCTACAATGGAGAGGCAATATAGGCCCAGCTACAATGGAGAGGCAATATAGGCCCAGCTACAATGGAGAGGCAATACAGGCCCAGCCACAATAGAGAGGCAATATAGGCCCAGCCACAATGCAGAGGCAATATAGGCCCAGCCACAATGCAGAGGCAATGCAGGCCCAGCCTCATTGGAGCGGCAATATCGGCTCAGCCACAATAGAGAGGCAATATAGGCCCAGCCACAATAGAGAGGCAATATAGGCCCAGCCACAATGGAGAGGCAATATAGGCCCAGCCACAATGGAGAGGCAATATAGGCCCAGCCACAATGGAGAGGCAATATAGGCCCAGCCACAATGGAGAGGCAATATAGGCCCAGCCACAATGGAGAGGCAATATAGGCCCAGCCACAATGGAGAGGCAATATAGGCCCAGCCATAATGAAAAGGCAATATAGGCCCAGCCACAATAGAGAGGCAATATATGCCCAGCCATAATGAAAAGGCAATATAGGCCCAGCCACAATGGAGAGGCAATATAGGCCCAGCCACAATGGAGAGGCAATATAGGCCCAGCCACAATGGAGAGGCAATATAGGCCCAGCCACAATGGAGATGCTTAACCTGCCCCCTGTTCTAACTCTAAGATATTACTAACTCTACCCTAACAGTAACCCCTAACCTGTCCGAACCCTACTGCAGCACTAACTCTACTCTAACCCTACTGTGATTCAGCCGTATCCTAAAACTAACTCTGATCTAATACTAACCTTACCCTGTCCTTACTGCATTGTAGCACTTACTATACCATAATTATAACCCTGCTCTGTACAAACCCTATTATAATACTAACTATAATCCAGCCATATCCTAAAACTAACTCTACCCTAATACTAACCTTACCCTGTCCTAACCCAGTTGTAGCACTTACTATACCCTAAACCCTGCACAAACCCTATTATAACACTAACTCCACCCTAATACTAAACATACCCTGTCCTTACTCCATTAAAGCACTTACTATAACCTAACTCTAACCCTAACCTGTACACAATCTATTATAACACTAACTCTAACCTAATACTAACCTTACCCTGTAAAGAACTTACTATACCCTAACACTAACCGTACCTTGTACAAACTGTATTATAACACTAACTCTACCCTGTCCTTACTCCATTGAAGCACTTACTATAGCCTAACACTAACCCTATTATAACACTAACTCTAACCTAATACTAACCTTACCCTGTCCTTACTCCACTGAATCCCTTACTATACCCTAACACTAACCCTACCCTGCACAAACCCTATTATAACACTAACTCCACCCTAATACTAAACATACCCTGTCCTTACTTCATTGAAGAACTTACTATACCCTAACACTAACCGTACCTTGTACAAACTGTATTATAACACTAAATCTACCCTAATACTAACCTTTCCCTGTCCTTACTCCATTGAAGCCTAACACTAACCCTACCCTGTACAAACCCTGCTATAACACTAGCTCTACCCTAAACTAACCCCTACCCTGTACAAGCTCTATTATAACACTAACTGTACCCTAAACCTACACTGTACCAACCATATTTGAAAACAAACTCTACCCAAATACTAACCCTACCCTGTCCTTACTTCATTGAAGCACTTATTATACCCTAACACTAACCGTACCCTGTACAAACCCTATTATAACACTAACTCTACCTTAACCCTACCCTTTGCTAATCACATTTGAAAACAAACTCTACCCTAATACTAACCCTACCCTGTCCTAACCCTTTTATAACACTAACCCTTTAACTGGTGGTATCTCCCCTCTTTTCTTTTCTGTCTAGATAATGCGCTTTCCCTTTAATTGCGAGCAGAGGATGCCCAGCCTGGCGCGCACATGGCGGATCTCAGTTTACATCTGCGATTCTCCCGGGAATCCCATAAATCCTGTTGTCTGTTTGCCTTTTCTGGAAACAGCAGCAGGAAAAGGTGTTGTGAGCGGCGTCAGTAATACCGGCTTTACCGATCTGTTTGCATAGGCGGAAAAAAAAAAAAAAAACCTGCGTGTGTGTTACTGACACGAGATCTCCTGGGGACCGCGCACCTGCTCACCGAGACACGCCATCAGGGGGCGCTACGTACAAGAATCTTTTGATAGTATAGAGAATATACAGGACATGATTTACCAGCAAATGTAGAGCCAAGCAAGCGGTAGGGCCAGCCATTCGGGTTTTAATTCAAAACGGGGACCGGGTTATTCTGGGGGGTTAATGCTTCTGGTTATATAACTTTTAAATTAGTTGCTGGAATACATTCTTTTGGTCCTGTCACGTGGGCTTGAGTACGACTTTGCTAGAAGGACAATAGATTGTAAGCTCCTCTGCAGCACAGGCAGATGAATGAACATAACCCCCTGTGCTGAGCTATGGAATATGTGGGAGCAATATAAATAAATAAGTAGCCATACAGTGGAATGTAAAGACATTAGGGTGTAATTACTCTGTGCAACACCACTGCATGTGTGAGAGTTACATTAATAAATAGCCATAGAGCGTGAGTATACTGGAAAATTAGAGTGTCAGCTCCTGGGACTAAAAGAAATGGCTTAATACTCTCACTATGGCATGTGTCAGAGCTCATTAGAGTGTCAGCTCCTGGGACTAAAAGAAATGGCTCAATACTCTCACTATGGCATGTGTCAGAGCTTATTAGAGTGTCAGCTCCTGAGACTTATAGAAATGGCTCAATACTCTCACTATGGTATATGTCAGAGACATATTAATAAATAGCCATAGGGAAAATAACAGAAATATTAGAGTGTCAGCTCCTGAGACTAATGGAAATGGCTCAATACTCTCACTACGGCATGTGTCAGACCCATATTAATAAATAGCCGCAGGGCGTATAATGGAAATATTAGAGTGTCAGCTCCTGGGATTAATAGAAATGGCTCAAGACTCTCACAATGGCATATGTCAGAACCATATTAGAGTGTCAGCTGCTGGAACTAATAGAAATGGCTCAATACTCTCACTATGGCATATGTCAGAGCCATATTAATAAATAGCCGTAGGGTGTATAATGGAAATATTAGAGTGTAAGCTCCTGGGACTAATAGAAATGGCACAATATTCTCACTATGGCATATGTCAGAGCCATATTAGAGTGTCAGCTGCTGGAACTAATAGAAATGGCTCAATACTCTTACTATGGCATATGCCAGAGCCATGTTAATAAAAAGCCATAGGATATAATGGAAATATTAGAGTGTCAGCTCCTGAGACTAATAGAAATGGCTCAATACTCTTGCTACGGTATATGTCAGAGCCATATTAACAAATGGCCGTAAGGTGTATAACAGAAATATTAGAGTGTCAGCTCCTGGGACTAATAGAAATGGCTCAATACTCTGACTATGGCATATGTCAGAGCCATATTAATAAATAGCCGTCGGGTGTATAATGGAAATATTAGAGTGTCAGCTCCTGTGACTAACAGAAATGGCTCAATACTCTTACTATGGCATATGCCAGAGCCATGTTAAAAGATAGTCATAGGGTATAACGGAAATATTAGAGTGTCATATGGCATATGTCAGAGCCATATTAGAGTGTCAGCTCCTGAGACTAATAGAAATGGCTCAATAGTCTTGCTACGGTATATGTCAGAGCCATATTAATAAATAGCCGTAAGGTGTATAACAGAAATATTAGAGTGTCAGCTCCTGGGACTAATAGAAATGGCTCAATACTCTGACTATGGCATATGTCAGAGCCATATTAATAAATAGCCGTAGGGTGTATAATGGAAATATTAGAGTGTCAGCTCCTGTGACTAATAGAAATGGCTCAATACTCTTACTATGGCATATGCCAGAGCCATGTTAATAGATAGTCATAGGGTATAATGGAAATATTAAAGTGTCAGCTCCTGGGATTAATAGAAATGGCTCAATACTCTCCGCTGAGCTAAGACGTCAAGTTAGACGCCCATAGCTCAGCGGCTCCGAGTGCGCTAATTGGATGAGCGGCCGCACATGCGCCGTAGGACCGCGGTGAGGTTAGTTGATGCGGGAGATCTGGGGGGTTTCACATAGCGGGGATTCCCCGATCGGGGGAGTGGAGCAAAACCCAGGATAGTCAAAATCCTGGGTTTTGGTCCAATTTAAAGTAAATCAGGGGATTGTCCTCAAGCACATTTATCTCCAGCAAAATGTATCAATGTTGCAGAATGTATCTACTTTCAGTGTGAACACAGTGTAACCAATCAGTGCTAATACTATTAGTAAATATATAAGTATATAAATCTACACATGTAACAAATAGTCTGTGCAGATAATAAACAAGGAGGCTGAGATGTTTCTGAGATGATGGCAGAAAGAATAGAATAGAAGGAAAGAAACTCAGAATAGAAGGAATGAGACAGAAAGGAAGGAGGAAGGAAAGAAGAAAGTCTCTCCCAATGGCCAATCTGCCCCTGTCTGACAGTCCTGGTTACTGCACGGCCCTGCGCCCTGTATAGGGGCTGCCCTATTATCTATGAGGTCATCGCCTCCATTATGGCGCCATGAATTATCCCGGTGCCGCGTGGTCGCAGTGATTTTGGCGGGAAATCCATAACGTAATATTTCAGAGCAAGTCCATTAAATGGCGCAGAAGTCAGGAGTTGACGCGGCCTTATCGGGGTTTTATTGCCTCCCATTAAGCGACACACCGGCCTCGCCATCACTGCGCGTCCGCTTTAAAGACGACACCATTAAAGGTCATGACAGCGCCGTATAACACCCCCCTGCATTATATCGCCTTTCGCTGAACACCGCCAATCGGCGCTATTATCATGGAACCATCGCCATCAGTCTCTGCACCACAGGAGCTCACACTCTAATGTCACTTCCACTTTCACATACTATTAATATATACTATATTGCTCCAACATAATCAGACTGATGGAGGTGGGCTTTGGTCCACTTTAAATAGCTCCAACATATTCTGTGTCATTGTACAAAGAGTACAAAAGTAATTGGGATCAGTATCTACGCTGAGCGGTGTGCTTTGCCACCGCGCCACTCGTGCAATTGCATGGGGCCCCCAGCTCTCAGGGGCCCCTCAGAACTCAGAATGAAGTAGCTGGAGTGTAATACTGGTTTCTGGGGGGTTTCACACAGCGGTACAGCCTGCTTCTGGATGGTCCGGGGGCATGGAAGAAAACTCGGTGAAAGTCAAATTCCAGGGTTTTGTTCCACTTTAAGTGACCACTAGTGAACCAATACTAGGATTACAGCAGACCATTCAATTTAAAGTGGGGCTAAAGTGATCATTAGTAAAATGAGGATAGGAATGCAGTGTACCTTTCGATTTAAAGTGGGGCTAAAGTGATCATTAGTAAGAGTAAAGTGACCATTAGTGAAGCGATGATGGGGTACAGCATACCATTCAAATTAAAGTGGGGCTAAAGTGACGATAAGTTAAGCGATGAGAAGGTAACGATGTACCTTTCCATTAAAGCTAACTGGGAACAAGACAAGACAAATTAAATTGGACCAAAACCCAGGATTTTTACTATTGTCCCCCTGATCAGAGGTGCCCCGCAGTGTGAAACCCTGCAGGTCGCCCAAACATACTAGTCCCAGCCTCCTCCAGTAACCAGGACAAAGCAGCGGCTCTGACACTATAACTCTATGGGGCCCCAACGTTTCGGGTCCTGCAGTTAGTACAAGTGCAGTATGGTGTAAAGAGGCCATTTATGATGGGTGCTGGCCACCAATAATGAAGCAAGCACCAAATTACCCCTATAATGGTCCCAGCCTCCTCCAGTAATCAGGACAAAGGAGGGGCTCTGACACTATAACTCTATGGGGCCCCAACGTTTCGGGTCCTGCAGTTAGTACAAGTGCAGTATGGTGTAAAGAGGCCATTTATGGTGGGTGTTGGCTACCAACAATGAACCAAGACCCTAATTACTCATATACTGGTCCCAGCCTCCTCCAGTAATCAGGACAAAGGAGGGGCTCTGACGCTATAACTGTATAGGGCCCCGACGTTTCGGGCCCTGCAGTTAGTACAAGTGCAGCATGGTGTAAAGAGGCCATTTATGATGGGTGCTGCAAGCACCAAATTACTCCTATAATGGTCCCAGCCTCCTCCAGTAATCAGAACAAAGGAGGGACTCTGACACTATAACTGTTGGGGCCCCGACGTTTCGGGCCCTGCATCCTCCACTGATCAGGGGCATCTGCCTTATATTAATAGCATCGCTCACACTCCCATCACCCGTCAGATTAATTCGAATATTAAACCCGACCCCGGAATATCTCATTAGAACCCTCTGCGCAGGGTGCAGCCTTACTCCCATCCCCCCCCCCCCCCACCACCACAGGGCCTGCGGATATTCAGGCCTGGTTCTCGGGCGGCAGTTAGTTGCTGAGGTGTCAGTTAGTTGTGCGGTGACAGTGACAATGTGCTTATAGCATCACTTAGGAAAATGCTGATTGACTGGAGCAGTAATGGAGCTGAACAGGCGCCCGGGGGGAAGTGAACTTAGCGGACCCGATAACTCCGCCGCTGTCAGCGCCGCTGCATGTGACTCTCAAATCTGCTGCTCCCATAATCCTATCTATAGAAACGGGGACATGAGGCGAGCGCGCCGAGAGGGGTGAGAGCACCCCTGGACGCGACACCCCAAGCACCCTGCCGCAGCCTGACATATGCTAATGAGCCTGTCCGGGTGCCACCAACGCTGATAAAGGGGACCTGCCACCGGCTCGGCAGAGAAGGGAGCGTTCAGATGTCACCGGCTGGCGCCAATTACCAAGATACCTCTGATGGCGGCTCAGGCGGCCAGAAACCATGAGTTTAAAAAAAAATGGCCACCGATCTCCGGCAAGACTTACCTAGTGCATGTGAGGGCCGCGACCATACTCTGCTATATGTTTAGCCAGGGGCAGGGCCGGATTAAATGTGGTGGAGGTCCCTGGGCACAAAATCTGGTGGAGGCCCCTGGGCACCAAGTCTGGCGGAGTCCCCTGGGCACAAAATCTGGAGAAGGCCCCTGGGCACCAAGTCTGGCGGAGTCCCCTGGGCACCAAGTCTGGCGGAGTCCCCTGGGCACCAAGTCTGGCGGAGTCCTCTGGGCACCAAGTCTGATGGAGTCCCCTGGGCACCAAGTCTGGCGGAGTCCCCTGGGCACCAAGTCTGGCGGCGTCCCCTGGGCACCAAGTCTGGCGGAGTCCCCTGGGCACAAAATCTGGTGAAGGCCCCTGTGCACCAAGTCTGGCGGAGTCCCCTGGGCACCAAGTCTGGCAGAGTCCCCTGGGCACCAAGTCTGGCGGAGTCCCCTGGGCACCAAGTCTGGTGGAGTCCCCTGGGCACCAAGTCTGGCGGAGTCCACTGGGCACCAAGTCTGGCAGAGTCCCCTGGGCACAAAATCTGGTGAAGGCCCCTGGGCACCAAGTCTGGCGGAGTCCCCTGGGCACCAAGTCTGGCGGAGTGCCCTGGGCACAAAGTCTAGTGAAGGCACCTGTGCACCAAGTCTGGCGGAGTCCCCTGGGCACCAAGTCTGGCGGAGTCCTCTGGGCACCAAGTCTGATGGAGTCCCCTGGGCACCAAGTCTGGCAGAGTCCCCTGGGCACCAAGTCTGGCGGAGTCCCCTGGGCACAAAATCTGGTGAAGGCCCCTGGGCACCAAGTCTGGCGGAGTCCCCTGGGCACCAAGTCTGGCGGAGTCCTCTGGACACAAAGTCTGGCGGAGTCCCCTGAGCACCAAGTCTGACGGAGTCCCCTGAGCACCAAGTCTGGCGGAGTCCCCTGGGCACCAAGTCTGGCGGAGTCCCCTGGGCACCAAGTGTGACGGAGTCCCCTGGGCACCAAGTCTGGCGGAGTCCCCTGGGCACCAAGTCTGGCGGAGTCCCCTGGGCACCAAGTGTGACGGAGTCCCCTGGGCACCAAGTCTGGGGGAGTCCCCTGGGCACCAAGTCTGGCGGAGTCCCCTGGGCACCAAGTCTGGCGGAGTCCCCTGGGCACCAAGTCTGGCGGAGTCCCCTGGGCACCAAGTCTGGCGGAGTCCCCTGGGCACCAAGTGTGACGGAGTCCCCTGGGCACCAAGTCTGGCAGAGTCCCCTGGGCACCAAGTCTGGGGGAGTCCCCTGGGCACCAAGTCTGGCGGAGTCCCCTGGGCACCAAGTCTGGGGGAGTCCCCTGGGCACCAAGTCTGGCGGAGTCCCCTGGGCACCAAGTCTGGTGGAGGCCCCAGATACAGTATAAAATAATAGTCCAGCCAAGTAACTGATTTGTGGTTGTGGGGCACCCGCCCACTTACTGGAACATCAGATGGAGTCCCTTGTGCCCCCCGGGTGCGGGTGCGTGCTGCTCGGGAACTCCTGCTTTGTTATTCTGGGCGGGGGGTGTAGTTGCCCGGCTTGGCCAGCAGAAAACAGTTCCCTGTATTACCGCTGTCGCCGCATGTGACTCTCAAATCTGCTGCTCCCGTTATCCTATCTATAGAAACAGGGACATGACGGGAGTGCGTGGAGAGGCGCAAGAGCACCCCCGGCCGCCATACCCCGAGCGCCCTGCCGCAGCCTGACATATGCTAATGAGCCTGTCCTGCCACCGGCTCAGCTGTCACCGGCTGGCACCAATTACCAAGATACCTCTGATGGCGGCTCAGGCGGCCAGAAACCACAAGTGAAAAAAAATGGCCACCGATCACCAGCAATACTTACCTAGCCGCCAGGGCGGGCGTCTGCACTGGGCATACCCGGTCAGGTGCCAGGGCCCCTGTGCCTTGGGAGGGCCCCTGTGCCTCATTCCCTCTACCCTGGTACAGCCCCTATGCAGGACACAGGGCCGTGCAGTAACCAGGACTAAGGACTGTCAGCCAGGGGCAGATGGGCCATTGGGAGACTTTCTTTCTTTCTTCCTTGTTTTTTTGTCTTTTACTTTCTTTCTTTCAGTTCTTCTATTCTTTGTTTCGTTCTCTCCATTTATTCTTTGTTTCATCTGTTCTTTCTGCCATTCCCTGTCTTTTGTTTCATTACCATTTATTCTTTTTGTTTCTTTCCTCTCTTAGTTCTTTCTTTCCATCTTTTTGTTGTAATTTCTTCTTTTTTTTCTAACAGTACTTGTATTTTCTTTTTTTTGTTTTTTCTATCATTCCTTTTATTCCTTCTTTGTTTCTGTCATCCATTGATTTATTCTTTTTTTTTGTTTTTCTCATTCATTTTATGCTTTTGTTCTTTTGTTATTTTCCATTTATTTATTTATTTTTTTATTTATTTCCATTTATTTTTTGTCGTTCATTTTCTCTTTCTTTTTTTTCTGTCATTCCTTCTATTCTTTTACTCTTTCATTCACTTTATTTCTGTCTTTCCTTCTATGCCTTGTCATCCCTTCTATTATTTATTTGGCAGTATTCACCATACGTGCAGCTTTATCACCATGTATGGAATGTCATACCAAACCACAAGGGGCCCACTGAGACTCTTTCGCCCAAGGGCCCGCATAAACCTGGAGCCGACCCTGTGGCCGACCCTACGGTGCATGTGCGGGCCGCAACCATTCTCTGCTATAGGTTTAGCCTATATGTACCCGTGCCAGGCCGGCCCCCAGCTAGAGGCTCACTTTGACCACTGGAGCTGGGCCGCTGATTGGCTGGGCCCCTGCAGTTACTATGCATGCAGCAGGGTGCAATGAGGCTGTTTATGGTGGGTGAGCAGATGGCTGCTGGTCACCCAATGATAAAGCAATCACCTCCCATCATCATGCAGTAACCAGGACTAACGAGGGGCTCTGACAATAAGGCCCTTATTTATGAAGGAATAGCGACAGGTAGCGACTGGTGAGCGGCCGGTAATGACGGGCCCCGCCACGAGAACGCCGGCTCCCCACCACAATCACACATTTATCAAGCCAATCCTGCTTAGCGACTGAGATAGCGCCATATAGCGACTCATTCATCATTATTCCAGCCTCAGCCCACAGCGCCAGCGTCCGACCTTGAACAGCGACAGGTATGACCTCTCGCTACCTGGCGCTCTCCAATGCATTTCAATGGAACAATCTTTAAATATTCATAATTAATTGTTATCAGTTTTTTTTTTTTTTTTTTATGTGAAAATTCTGCGACCACTTCTGCCATTTTAGATGATAAAAATTGTACAGAATTGATATTACAGGTCTGATATTAATGTATTCATATTACTAAATTATTTAAAATACTTTTTTTTTTTGGTTTCCAAAAATATGGTTGTTTGGGGGTTAAAAAGCTACTTTTAACACATCGCCGCCAGCGCTCTGGGGTTTAAACAAACATTTCACAGCGCGAGAATTTTTGGAGCGTGATTTGTTAATGAATATGGTGGGAGCCGGTCGCTCTGACCAGTCGCTATCATGCGCTCCCATACAGCGCGGAACCTGTCAAATAGCGACTCCTAACCTTGTATTCAACATTCAACATTACGGCAAACCGACTGAGTCGCTGTCAACAACCGAACAACGGCCAAGCACAGCGACTACTAGCGGGCGCTCTGAAAATGCCGCTACAGTCGCTCAACTGTCGCTATTAATGAATCAGCCTCTATGTCTGTATGGCCAGGGCCGGCTCCAGGTTTATGTGGGCCCTTGGGCAGCATGGTCTCAGGGGGCCCCTTTGTGGTCAAGAGTCGCGTAACATCACCGAGGGACGTCACAAATCCGGATGCCCCCTAAGGATCGTTCTATTTGGACCAATACTCCAGTTTTGGTCTACTTTGAAGTGCATCAAACCCCTTTAAACCTGACCTCGGAGTCGGGGAGCCTGATTCATCACTAACGCCAGGTAGCGACAGATGAGCGTCTGTAGCGGCATTTTCAGAGCGCCCGCTAGTAGTCGCAGTGCTCGGCTGTGGGTCTCTAGTTCATAGTGACTCAGTCGCTGTTCAGTAATGTTGAATAAATTGTGAGGAGTCGCTATTTGACCAGTACAGCGCTGTATGGGAGCGCATGTTCGCGACTGCTCATAGCGACCGACTCACACCATATTCAGCAAAAAAAAAAAGGCCTCACACAACTCTGGCGCTGAAAAATGCTTCTCTGAAGCCCAGAGCGCAGGAGGCTGTGTGATTAAAGTCTGTTTTTCAGCATCTATCCACCAGTAACAAAGCGAAAACATATGGAATTACATTGTAACAACATTGTAACATAAACACTTTAATGGCAGAGCTGTGATGTCATTTCTGAGGAAATATATAAAAAATGAAAAAAATTGTGAAAAAACTGCTTATTCAATGTCAGGAGAGGTCACAGAATTATTTGTGATTTTTGGGAAAATTGAAAAAAAAAAGAAACCCGTTTAAAGAGAAGAAAAGGATCGTCCATTGAAATGTATGGGAGAGCAACAGGTAGCGAGAGGTCATACCTGGCGCTGTGCAAGGCTGAACGCCGGCGCCGTACGCTGAGGCTGTGAAAATGATGAATCAGACGCTACATGGCGCTATCCCAGTCGCTAAACAGACTCTGCTTGATAAAATTGCGTGCCATGTCTGGCGTTCACCTGTCGCTACCTGTCGCTACCTCTCATTAACCAGCCGCTACCTGACGCTATCCCTTCTTAAATAACCCCCTAAATGAATCTAGATCCTCTTGATTTTGGATGCCCCTGTATGTGACCCCCCTGCCCCCCTTTGTTACAATAACCAAAAAGAAGGTGCACCACTGAATTATTAATCTGTGCTCATTATAGCCTCGTCTAACTGCGCACAAAAAAGAAAGGAATGCGGAACCTCTAAATTGGAGCACCAGACAATAAACATTCAATAATTTTATTACATACAAAAAATCAATGATTCATATAAAAACCAACACCAACAAAAACAAGGACAACACTGAGGCCCTTATTTAAGAAGGGATAGCGTCAGGTAGCGCCTGGTTAATGAGAGGTAGCGCCATGTAGCATCTGATTCATCCTTTTCACAGCCTCAGTGAACAGCGCCAGCGTTCAGCCTTGCACAGCGCCAGGTATGACCTCTCGCTACCTGTCGCTCTCCCATACATTTCAATGGAGGATCCTTTTCTTCTCTTTAAACAGGTTTTTTTTTTTTTTTTTTTTTTTTAATCCCAAATAATTCTGTGACCTCTTCTGACATTGAATAAGCAGTTTTTTCACATTTTTTTCATTTTTTTATATATTTCTTCAGAAATGACATCACAGCTCTGCCATTAAAGTGTCATGTTACAATGTTGTTACAATGTAATTCCATATGTTTTCGCTTTGTTACTGGTGGATAGATGCTGAAAAACAGCCTTTAATTACACCGCCTCCTGCGCTCTGAGCTTCAGAGAAGCATTTTTTAGCTCCAGAGATTTGTGAGGCTGTTTTTTTTGCTGAATATGGTGTGAGTCGGTCGCTATGACCAGTCGCTAACATGCGCTCCCATACAGCGCTGTACTGGTCATATAGCGACTCCCCACAACGTATTCATCAATGCTGCACAGCGACTGAGGCGCTCTGAACTAGCGAACCACGGCCGAGCACAGCGATTACTAGCTGGCGCTCTGAAAATGCTGCTACAGACGCTCATCTGTCGCTACCTGGCGTTAGTGATGAATCAGCCTGAAAGATTTGCACCTTGGAGGTGCGGTGGGGGGCAATTGCTGCCTCTTTCATTCTCCGGCGGGGGATCAATACTATATGCACACTGATAATGGAGCCCGGCTGTGACCTCCCTCAGTATGCCCTCGCTATATTAGGAAAACAATCACACAAAAGAAAAACCCCAGGAAATGGGCCAATTGGATTTCAAGGTTAAGTAGAGGTTGCTGCTGGTTATCAGCCAATCAGAGGTGGCGATATACGGCCAGCCATTGCCCATATCGACGTCCACTCTGAGATCCTTATCCAGCAATGCAGAGGAGGATCGGCTCCGACATTAGCGGACACACCCTCCTGAGTTTTGGTCCGCTTTACTGTGTGTGCAATCCTCCCTGGTTCCCACTACACATGTGCAGACTTTCCTCCAATCAGTATTGCAGTATGACTGAATATTGGTTTCAGAGATATTTGTACCTTGTACTGCAGCATCTCTCCCTCCTGCTGTTCAATGTGTGTAACACATTGTAACAGCCAGCTCCCTGCTGTGTAACACATTGTAACAGCCAGCTCCCTGCTGTGTAACACATTGTAACAGCCAGCTCCCTGCTGTGTAACACATTGTAACAGCCAGCTCCCTGCTGTGTAACACATTGTAACAGCCAGCTCCCTGCTGTGTAACACATTGTAACAGCCAGCTCCCTGCTGTGTGACACATTGTAATAGCCAGCTCCCTGCTGTGTGACACATTGTAACAGCCAGCTCCCTGCTGTGTGACACATTGTAATAGGCAGCTCCCTGCTGTGTAACACATTGTAATAGCCAGCTCCCTGCTGTGTGACACATTGTAACAGCCAGGCTCCCTGCTGTGTAACACATTGTAACAGCCAGCTCCCTGCTGTGTAACACATTGTAACAGCCAGCTCCCTGCTGTGTAACACATTGTAACAGCCAGCTCCCTGCTGTGTAACACATTGTAACAGCCAGCTCCCTGCCGTATAACACATTGTAACAGCCAGCTCCCTGCTGTGTGACACATTGTAATAGCCAGCTCCCTGCTGTGTGACACATTGTAACAGCCAGCTCCCTGCTGTGTAACACATTGTAATAGGCAGCTCCCTGCTGTGTGACACATTGTAATAGCCAGCTCCCTGCTGTGTGACACATTGTAACAGCCAGGCTCCCTGCTGTGTAACACATTGTAACAGCCAGCTCCCTGCTGTGTAACACATTGTAACAGCCAGCTCCCTGCTGTGTAACACATTGTAACAGCCAGCTCCCTGCTGTGTAACACATTGTAACAGCCAGCTCCCTGCTTTGTGACACATTGTAATAGCCAGCTCCCTGCTGTGTGACACATTGTAACAGCCAGCTCCCTGCTGTGTAACACATTGTAACAGCCAGCTCCCTGCTGTGTAACACATTGTAACAGCCAGCTCCCTGCTGTGTAACACATTGTAATAGCCAGCTCCCTGCTGTGTGACACATTGTAACAGCCAGGCTCCCTGCTGTGTAACACATTGTAACAGCCAGCTCCCGGCTGTGTAACACATTGTAACAGCCAGCTCCCTGCTGTGTGACACATTGTAATAGCCAGCTCCCTACTGTGTAACACATTGTAATAGCCAGCTCCCTACTGTGTAACACATTGTAATAGCCAGCTCCCTACTGTGTAACACATTGTAACAGCCAGCTCCCTGCTGTGTAACACATTGTAACAGCCAGCTCCCTGCTGTGTAACACATTGTAATAGCCAGCTCCCTGCTGTGTGACACATTGTAACAGCCAGCTCCCTGCTGTGTGACACATTGTAATAGGCAGCTCCCTGCTGTGTAACACATTGTAATAGCCAGCTCCCTGCTGTGTGACACATTGTAACAGCCAGGCTCCCTGCTGTGTAACACATTGTAACAGCCAGCTCCCTGCTGTGTAACACATTGTAACAGCCAGCTCCCTGCTGTGTAACACATTGTAACAGCCAGCTCCCTGCTGTGTAACACATTGTAACAGCCAGCTCCCTGCTGTGTAACACATTGTAACAGCCAGCTCCCTGCTGTGTAACACATTGTAACAGCCAGCTCCCTGCTGTGTAACACATTGTAACAGCCAGCTCCCTGCTGTGTAACACATTGTAACAGCCAGCTCCCTGCTGTGTGACACATTGTAATAGCCAGCTCCCTGCTGTGTGACACATTGTAACAGCCAGCTCCCTGCTGTGTGACACATTGTAATAGGCAGCTCCCTGCTGTGTAACACATTGTAATAGCCAGCTCCCTGCTGTGTGACACATTGTAACAGCCAGCTCCCTGCTGTGTAACACATTGTAACAGCCAGCTCCCTGCTGTGTAACACATTGTAACAGCCAGCTCCCTGCTGTGTAACACATTGTAACAGCCAGCTCCCTGCCGTATAACACATTGTAACAGCCAGCTCCCTGCTGTGTGACACATTGTAATAGCCAGCTCCCTGCTGTGTGACACATTGTAACAGCCAGCTCCCTGCTGTGTAACACATTGTAATAGGCAGCTCCCTGCTGTGTGACACATTGTAATAGCCAGCTCCCTGCTGTGTGACACATTGTAACAGCCAGGCTCCCTGCTGTGTAACACATTGTAACAGCCAGCTCCCTGCTGTGTAACACATTGTAACAGCCAGCTCCCTGCTGTGTAACACATTGTAACAGCCAGCTCCCTGCTGTGTAACACATTGTAACAGCCAGCTCCCTGCTGTGTGACACATTGTAATAGCCAGCTCCCTGCTGTGTGACACATTGTAACAGCCAGCTCCCTGCTGTGTGACACATTGTAATAGCCAGCTCCCTGCTGTGTGACACATTGTAACAGCCAGGCTCCCTGCTGTGTAACACATTGTAACAGCCAGCTCCCTGCTGTGTAACACATTGTAATAGCCAGCTCCCTACTGTGTGACACATTGTAACAGCCAGCTCCCTGCTGTGTAACTCATTGTAATAGCCAGCTCCCTGCTGTGTAACACATTGTAATAGCCAGCTCCCTACTGTGTAACACATTGTAACAGCCAGGCTCCCTGCTGTGTAACACATTGTAACAGCCAGCTCCCTGCTGTGTAACACATTGTAACAGCCAGCTCCCTGCTGTGTAACACATTGTAATAGCCAGCTCCCTGCTGTGTAACACATTGTAATAGCCAGCTCCCTACTGTGTAACACATTGTAATAGCCAGCTCCCTACTGTGTAACACATTGTAATAGCCAGCTCCCTACTGTGTAACACATTGTAACAGCCAGCTCCCTGCTGTGTAACACATTGTAACAGCCAGCTCCCTGCTGTGTAACACATTGTAACAGCCAGCTCCCTGCTGTGTAACACATTGTAACAGCCAGCTCCCTGCTGTGTAACACATTGTAACAGCCAGCTCCCTGCTGTGTGACACATTGTAATAGCCAGCTCCCTGCTGTGTGACACATTGTAACAGCCAGCTCCCTGCTGTGTAACACATTGTAATAGCCAGCTCCCTGCTGTGTGACACATTGTAACAGCCAGGCTCCCTGCTGTGTAACACATTGTAACAGCCAGCTCCCTGCTGTGTAACACATTGTAACAGCCAGCTCCCTGCTGTGTAACACATTGTAATAGCCAGCTCCCTACTGTGTAACACATTGTAATAGCCAGCTCCCTACTGTGTAACACATTGTAATAGCCAGCTCCCTACTGTGTAACACATTGTAATAGCCAGCTCCCTACTGTGTAACACATTGTAACAGCCAGCTCCCTGCTGTGTAACACATTGTAACAGCCAGCTCCCTGCTGTGTAACACATTGTAACAGCCAGCTCCCTGCTGTGTAACACATTGTAACAGCCAGCTCCCTGCTGTGTAAGACATTGTAACAGCCAGCTCCCTGCTGTGTAACACATTGTAACAGCCAGCTCCCTGCTGTGTGACACATTGTAATAGCCAGCTCCCTGCTGTGTGACACATTGTAACAGCCAGCTCCCTGCTGTGTGACACATTGTAATAGGCAGCTCCCTGCTGTGTAACACATTGTAATAGCCAGCTCCCTGCTGTGTGACACATTGTAACAGCCAGGCTCCCTGCTGTGTAACACATTGTAACAGCCAGCTCCCTGCTGTGTAACACATTGTAAAAGCCAGCTCCCTGCTGTGTAACACATTGTAACAGCCAGCTCCCTGCTGTGTAACACATTGTAACAGCCAGCTCCCTGCTGTGTAACACATTGTAACAGCCAGCTCCCTGCTGTGTAACACATTGTAACAGCCAGCTCCCTGCTGTGTGACACATTGTAATAGCCAGCTCCCTGCTGTGTGACACATTGTAACAGCCAGCTCCCTGCTGTGTGACACATTGTAATAGCCAGCTCCCTGCTGTGTGACACATTGTAACAGCCAGGCTCCCTGCTGTGTAACACATTGTAACAGCCAGCTCCCTGCTGTGTAACACATTGTAACAGCCAGGCTCCCTGCTGTGTAACACATTGTAACAGCCAGCTCCCTGCTGTGTAACACATTGTAACAGCCAGCTCCCTGCTGTGTAACACATTGTAACAGCCAGCTCCCTGCTGTGTAACACATTGTAATAGCCAGCTCCCTGCTGTGTGACACATTGTAACAGCCAGGCTCCCTGCTGTGTAACACATTGTAACAGCCAGCTCCCTGCTGTGTAACACATTGTAACAGCCAGCTCCCTGCTGTGTAACACATTGTAATAGCCAGCTCCCTACTGTGTAACACATTGTAATAGCCAGCTCCCTACTGTGTAACACATTGTAATAGCCAGCTCCCTACTGTGTAACACATTGTAACAGCCAGCTCCCTGCTGTGTAACACATTGTAACAGCCAGCTCCCTGCTGTGTAACACATTGTAATAGCCAGCTCCCTGCTGTGTGACACATTGTAACAGCCAGCTCCCTGCTGTGTGACACATTGTAATAGGCAGCTCCCTGCTGTGTAACACATTGTAATAGCCAGCTCCCTGCTGTGTGACACATTGTAACAGCCAGGCTCCCTGCTGTGTAACACATTGTAACAGCCAGCTCCCTGCTGTGTAACACATTGTAACAGCCAGCTCCCTGCTGTGTAACACATTGTAACAGCCAGCTCCCTGCTGTGTAACACATTGTAACAGCCAGCTCCCTGCTGTGTAACACATTGTAACAGCCAGCTCCCTGCTGTGTAACACATTGTAACAGCCAGCTCCCTGCTGTGTAACACATTGTAACAGCCAGCTCCCTGCTGTGTAACACATTGTAACAGCCAGCTCCCTGCTGTGTGACACATTGTAATAGCCAGCTCCCTGCTGTGTGACACATTGTAATAGCCATCTCCCTGCTGTGTGACACATTGTAACAGCCAGGCTCCCTGCTGTGTAACACATTGTAACAGCCAGCTCCCTGCTGTGTAACACATTGTAATAGCCAGCTCCCTACTGTGTGACACATTGTAACAGCCAGCTCCCTGCTGTGTAACTCATTGTAATAGCCAGCTCCCTGCTGTGTGACACATTGTAACAGCCAGCTCCCTACTGTGTAACACATTGTAATAGCCAGCTCCCTGCTGTGTGACACATTGTAACAGCCAGGCTCCCTGCTGTGTAACACATTGTAACAGCCAGCTCCCTGCTGTGTAACACATTGTAACAGCCAGCTCCCTGCTGTGTAACACATTGTAATAGCCAGCTCCCTACTGTGTAACACATTGTAATAGCCAGCTCCCTACTGTGTAACACATTGTAATAGCCAGCTCCCTACTGTGTAACACATTGTAATAGCCAGCTCCCTACTGTGTAACACATTGTAATAGCCAGCTCCCTGCTGTGTAACACATTGTAATAGCCAGCTCCCTGCTGTGTAACACATTGTTATAGCCAGCTCCCTGCTGTGTAACACATTGTAATAGCCAGCTCCCTGCTGTGTAACACATTGTTATAGCCAGCTCCCTGCTGTGTGACACATTGTAACAGCCAGCTCCCTACTGTGTGACACATTGTAACAGCCAGCTCCCTGCTGTGTAACACATTGTAATAGCCAGCTCCCTGCTGTGTGACACATTGTAATAGCCAGCTCCCTGCTGTGTGACACATTGTAACAGCCAGCTCCCTACTGTGTAACACATTGTAATAGCCAGCTCCCTGCTGTGTAACACATTGTAACAGGCAGCTCCCTACTGTGTAACACATTGTAATAGCCAGCTCCCTACTGTGTGACACATTGTAATAGCCAGCTCCCTGCTGTGTAACACATTGTTATAGCCAGCTCCCTGCTGTGTAACACATTGTAATAGCCAGCTCCCTGCTGTGTAACACATTGTTATAGCCAGCTCCCTGCTGTGTGACACATTGTAACAGCCAGCTCCCTACTGTGTGACACATTGTAACAGCCAGCTCCCTGCTGTGTAACACATTGTAATAGCCAGCTCCCTGCTGTGTGACACATTGTAATAGCCAGCTCCCTGCTGTGTGACACATTGTAACAGCCAGCTCCCTACTGTGTAACACATTGTAATAGCCAGCTCCCTACTGTGTGACACATTGTAACAGCCAGCTCCCTACTGTGTAACACATTGTAACAGGCAGCTCCCTACTGTGTAACACATTGTAATAGCCAGCTCCCTACTGTGTGACACATTGTAACAGCCAGCTCCCTGCTGTGTAACACATTGTAACAGCCAGCTCTCTGCTGTGTAACACATTGTAACAGCCAGCTCCCTGCTGTGTAACACATTGTAACAGGCAGCTCCCTACTGTGTGACACATTGTAACAGCCAGCTCCCTGCTGTGTAACACATTGTAACAGCCAGCTCCCTACTGTGTAACACATTGTAACAGCCAGCTCCCTACTGTGTGACACATTGTAACAGCCATCTCCCTGCTGTGTGACACATTGTAACAGCCAGCTCCCTGCTGTGTAACACATTGTATCAGGCAGCTCCCTACTGTGTGACACATTGTAACAGCCAGCTCCCTGCTGTGTAACACATTGTAACAGGCAGCTCCCTACTGTGTGACACATTGTAACAGCCAGCTCCCTGCTGTGTAACACATTGTAACAGGCAGCTCCCTACTGTGTGACACATTGTAACAGCCAGCTCCCTGCTGTGTAACACATTGTAACAGCCAGCTCCCTACTGTGTAACACATTGTAACAGCCAGCTCCCTACTGTGTGACACATTGTAACAGCCAGCTCCCTACTGTGTAACACATTGTAACAGGCAGCTCCCTACTGTGTGATACATTGTAACAGCCAGCTCCCTGCTGTGTGACACATTGTAACAGCCAGCTCCCTACTGTGTAACACATTGTAACAGGCAGCTCCCTACTGTGTGATACATTGTAACAGCCAGCTCCCTGCTGTGTGACACATTGTAACAGCCAGCTCCCTACTGTGTAACACATTGTAACAGGCAGCTCCCTACTGTGTGATACATTGTAACAGCCAGCTCCCTACTGTGTGACACATTGTAACAGGCAGCTCCCTACTGTGTGATACATTGTAACAGCCAGCTCCCTGCTGTGTGACACATTGTAACAGCCAGCTCCCTGCTGGGTAACACATTGTAACAGCCAGCTCCCTACTGTGTGACACATTATAACAGCCAGCTCTCTGCTGTGTGACACATTGTAACAGGCAGCTCCCTACTGTGTGATACATTGTAACAGCCAGCTCCCTACTGTGTGACACATTGTAACAGGCAGCTCCCTACTGTGTGATACATTGTAACAGCCAGCTCCCTGCTGTGTGACACATTGTAACAGCCAGCTCCCTGCTGGGTAACACATTGTAACAGCCAGCTCCCTACTGTGTGACACATTATAACAGCCAGCTCTCTGCTGTGTGACACATTCTCACAGCCATACTCTCTAATGCATAACACATTGTAGAAGCCAGCCCCCTGTCTTGTAGCACATTGTAAGAAACAGCTCCCTACTGTGTGACACCCTGTAACAGCCATTTCCTTGCTTTGTCTCACATTCTCACAGCCAGACTTTCTAATGCATAACACATTGTAACAGCCAGCTCTCTGCTGTGTAACACATTGTAAAAGCCAGCTCCCTACTGTGTCCCAAATTGCAACAGTCGGCTCCATAGGCCTGCTATTAACATCTAAACAGCTCACAGTTGACTTACAGCTGACAGCTGAGACTGGCGATCTAGGGGTTTTCAGACATTGGGGCATCCCAATTCGGGATGGGGACGGCCAGCAGGCAGCCCTGGAATCCTTTAGATTTCAGTGTGCCGGCCGCCCTGGATTTTGTCATGCTTTAAGGACAGTGGTGCACAGCGGCGCTATAAATCATGTCTGTGATTTGTGCTTTCTGGTGCGTAAAAACGAGATATTAATATTCTCCCGTTTCTTTACGACATGACGGCGGCGGCGGCGTGCGCGTCTGCCACGCGCGTTTACATCGCGCCCTTCATAGCGCTCATTACACGCCCCACTGCCCTAAGCAGAGACTCCCGGATGGAGGATAATATACTCACCAGCAATAACAAGCTCAGAGCCAGGCGTGCGTACGCGGGTGTTGCTGCACGATCCCGCGAGAGTCCTACCAAAGGCACATTCTGAGCCCAAATCCGAGCTTCCACCCTGAATAAGAGCCTATCTTATATGTTTCCCACACCCTGTACATACAGATTGCCCACATTAATCCGGACCTTCACCCTGAATAAGAGCCTATCTTATATGTTTCCCACACCCTATACATACAGATTGCCACATTAATCCGGACCTTCACCCTGAATAAGAGCCTATCTTATATGTTTCCCCCCCTGTACATACAGATTGCCACATTAATCCGGACCTTCACCCTGAATAAGAGCCTATCTTATATGTTTCCCCCCTGTACATACAGATTGCCACATTAATCCGGACCTTCACCCTGAATAAGAGCCTATCTTATATGTTTCCCACACCCTGTACATACAGATTGCTCACATTAAAAATCATCCTACCTGCATCTACTGCATGTTATGAGCCTTTACACATCCAAGATGGCGGTGACTATAAACTTTATATATATATATATATATGTTAGATGCTGGGAAATAGTTTTTTAAGGGTTTGGGCTTTTCAATAAATCATAGTGTCTCTATATGAGGGGCGGAGGTCTCCTTTAAAGGCAGAATACACTTTTGTGACCCTCCAATCAGAACATGCCAACAGAAGAGTACTCCCCTGTTGTCTCCAGCAGCTGATTGGTCCAAGTGTGGCGGTCAGCTACTCACCCGATCGCTGGATCCCAGCCTGAACATCCCGGGTCCAAACATGGGGTCAGGTCCTGACCCTCCATCAGTCCCAGGATTACTACCACACCCCCTCCATTCACTGCAATGGAAGGGGTGTGCCGAGGCCTGACACGCCCCCTCCATTCACTGCAATGGAAGGGGTGTGCCGAGGCCTGACACGCCCCCTCCATTCACTGCAATGGAAGGGGTGTACCAAGGCCTGACACGCCCCCTCCATTCACTGCAATGGAAGGGGTGTGCCAAGGCCTGACATGCCCCCTCCATTCACTGCAATGGAAGGGGTGTGCCGAGGCCTGACACGCCCCCTCCATTCACTGCAATGGAAGGGGTGTGCCGAGGCCTGACACGCCCCCTCCATTCACTGCAATGGAAGGGGTGTGCCAAGGCCTGACACGCCTCCTCCATTCACTGCAATGGAAGGGGTGTGCCCGGCCTGACACGCCCCCTCCATTCACTGCAATGGAAGGGGTGTGCCGAGGCCTGACACGCCCCCTCCATTCACTGCAATGGAGGAGGTGTGCCGAGGCCTGACACGCCCCCTCCATTCACTGCAATGGAAGGGGTGTGCCGAGGCCTGACACGCCCCCTCCATTCACTGCAATGGAAGGGGTGTGCCAAGGCCTGACACGCCTCCTCCATTCACTGCAATGGAAGGGGTGTGCCGAGGCCTGACACGCCCCCTCCATTCACTGCAATGGAAGGGGTGTGCCGAGGCCTGACACGCCCCCTCCATTCACTGCAATGGAGGAGGTGTGCCGAGGCCTGACACGCCCCCTCCATTCACTGCAATGGAAGGGGTGTGCCGAGGCCTGACACGCCCCCTCCATTCACTGCAATGGAGAAGGTGTGCCGAGGCCTGACACGCCCCCTCCATTCACTGCAATGGAGGAGGTGTGCCGAGGTCTGACACGCCCCCTCCATTCACTGCAATGGAGGAGGTGTGCCGAGGCCTGACACGCCCCATCCATTCACTGCAATGGAAGGGGTGTGCCGAGGCCTGACACGCCCCCTCCATTCACTGCAATGGAAGGGGTGTGCCGAGGCCTGACACGCCCCCTCCATTGTAGTAGATAGAAAAGGCCAGCTGCACATGGCAATTCTGTGGTCGGGGATGGGATCAGTTGAGTCGCTGATTGCCAGACTCAGGCCGATCCGTTGCAGGGGACAAAAGGTGAGTACCCTTTGTTTTTTTTGTTCATTTAATGGGTGCTCGAGCACTTTAAAGTGGCCCCAAACCGGCCCTGGAGTCTATGGGACTCCGGGAGCAGCTGGTTCCCTCTTCCCAGGGCATGCCGAAGTAGAATGTGACCCCCCCCCCCTCCAGGACCAGCTGATTCCCCCTTCATTCAGGGGGCATCCCGAAGTGGGATATGACCCCCCCCCCAGGTCTATGGGACTCCAGGACCAGCTGATTCCCCCTTCATTCAGGGGGCATCCCGAAGTGGGATATGACCCCCCCCCAGGTCTATGGGACTCCAGGACCAGCTGATTCTCTTTTCATTCGGGGGCATCCCGAAGTGGGATGCATTGCTCTGTGAAACCCTCCCACTGATTCCCCAATATCCTTACCTGTCCGACGAACCCACAACGCAAGTGTGTGGCGGCGGCGGCATTCCATTTCAGCTGTATGCGGCCACACACTGAATGGTTTTTGTTCCACTTTAAAGCATCGCGGAATTTCTTTGTGCTGCCGCAACTCCAGACCGGCTGGGTGCAGCGGCCTATAGAAAGCCAGCATTTGTTTTGCATTAGGTGTACAGACTCCACCCACTTTTATGTTTTTTTTTTTGTGGTTCTGGTAGTTAAAGAGGACCAAAACCCAGGATTTTGACTATCCTGGGATTCGGTAGTTCCCCCCCCCCCGGGGCACCCCGATCAGGAATGCCCCACTGTGTGAAACCCCCCGAGGTCGCCGAAACGAACTCACCTCTTCCCGGTCCTATGGCGCATGCCGTGAGTAAGGACTGCTTGTCCGAAACGTGTCGACACATGGACTTACCTCCTAAATGCTTTTTATATCGCCTTTATTTGATGTGGATGGACTTTTTAACACGTTGGAATAAATATTGGATTTTATATACAGCACACACTGGCTGGCTTCATCTTACGGCGCATGCGCGACCGCTCATCCAATCAGTGCACTCGGAGGCGCTGACCATTCACAAATGCCTGGCACGGACATGCGCCCTGCTAGAGGGATAGCGGGGATGCCGACACTTCACGCATGTGCCATTGGCCTGGGAACAAGGTAAGTGTATGGTGTGACCTGGGGGTATCACACAGAGGGGGGAATTGAAAAGCCCGGGAACCTTATAGATTCCCGGGCTGATCGCCATGGGTTTTGGTCCACTTTAAGGAACCAATCTTGTGGTTGTTATATGGTTACAGGTTCAACTCCCAGCCAAGACTAACGCCCCAACTGTTCCCCGGCAGGGCCGTATTTGGGGTTCATGGTGCCCTAGGCACTTTAACTGCTTGCTCCCCCTTTTTTTTAATTTAGGTCACGATCCATATAATAAAAGTGTGTAGGGGGAAAGGGTGCAATGGGCTAAATGCAGAGATGTTCTGGCCATGGGATTTTTCATTTCTTTTCTCTACTATAGTAGTAAGGGCAGTGCCCCCCCCCTTCTAGGTTGCCACCCTAGGCACGTGCCTAGGGTTGCCTAATGGTAAATTCAGCCCAGCTCCCTGGGTGCAATCATAAAGGGGCATCCCACCCCTCCGGGCATGCGTACACTCTCTGCTTGTGTTGGTCTCGCTGCACAGACGGGTTAAAACGTGGAGAGAAATTCCTATGTGTGAGTGAGCGTACAATGGTCGCCTATGCACAATATAACTTTAATTACCGGATTGCCGCAACAAATGCATCACCCGATCGTCGGCGACTGAAGCGTATCTGCTCCCCGCACATGGCGACCTCTGTGAATTCAGACCCGGCGGCTACAAAACAGCCCATTGTCAGGGCGCTGACAGCTTATTACTTACCCAACCTCCAAAAGTCATTTACCTGCGCCGAGCCCGAGAGATGGGGAACCATTCATAGGGAAAGCGCCGCTTCCAGGAGCCGCCTGTATATATCATTCCCCGCGTCCAGGAGATGATTATAGCGACCAATCAGAAGCGCTATCCTTCATGTTTTGTGTTTAAAGGGAGATGATGAATGGGCCCGAAGATTCCCCCTGCGCACTACCCTAATAGATTGTAAGCTCTTCTCCTTCTGTATCCTCCCTTATACCCTAATAGAGTGTAAGCTCTTCTCCTCCTGTATCCTCCCTTATACCCTAATAGAGTGTAAGCTCTTCTCCTTCTGTATCCTCCCTTATACCCTAATAGAGTGTAAGCTCTTCTCCTCCTGTATCCTCCCTTATACCCTAATAGAGTGTAAGCTCTTTTCCTCCTGTATCCTCCCTTATACCCTAATAGAGTGTAAGCTCTTCTCCTCCTGTATCCTCCCTTATACCCTAATAGAGTGTAAGCTCTTTTCCTCCTGTATCCTCCCTTATACCCTAATAGAGTGTAAGCTCTTCTCCTCCTGTATCCTCCCTTATACCCTAATAGAGTGTAAGCTCTTCTCCTGTACCCTCCCTTATACCCTAATAGAGTGTAAGCTCTTCTCCTCCTGTATCCTCCCTTATACCCTAATAGAGTGTAAGCTCTTCTCCTCCTGTATCCTCCCTTATACCCTGAGTGTAAGCTCTTCTCCTTCTGTATCCTCCCTTATACCCTAATAGAGTGTAAGCTCTTCTCCTCCTGTATCCTCCCTTATACCCTAATAGATTGTAAGCTCTTCACCTTATATATCCTCCCTTATACCCTAATAGAGTGTAAGCTCTTCTCCTCCTGTATCCTCCCTTATACCCTAATAGAGTGTAAGCTCTTCTCCGCCTGTATCCTCCCTTATACCCTAATAGAGTGTAAGCTCTTCTCCACCTGTATCCTCCCTTATACCCTAATAGAGTGTAAGCTCTTCTCCCCCTGTATCCTCCCTTATACCCTAATAGATTGTAAGCTCTTCTCCTTATATATATTCTCACTTATACCCTAATAGATTGTAAGCTCTTCTCCTTATATATATTCTCACTTATATCCTAATAGATTGTAAGCTCTTCTCCTTATATATATTCTCACTTATACCCTAATAGAGTGTAAGCTCTTCTCCTCCTGTATTCTCCCTTATACCCTAATAGAGTGTAAGCTCTTCTCCTCCTGTATCCTCCCTTATACCCTAATAGAGTGTAAGCTCTTCTCCTCCTGTATTCTCCCTTATACCCTAATAGAGTGTAAGCTCTTCTCCTCCTGTATCCTCCCTTATACCCTAATAGAGTGTAAGCTCTTCTCCTCCTGTATCCTCCCTTATACCCTAATAGAGTGTAAGCTCTTCTCCTCCTGTATCCTCCCTTATACCCTAATAGAGTGTAAGCTCTTCCTCCTTTCCAGATCTATTATAGCAATACGCACTAGAAGCTGTGAGTATCAGAGAGACCCGGGTGCTGCATTACGCTGCGGTCGGGGATACCATATAAATGATTGATGGGCAGGGAGTCCTGGCAGGAGACGGAGTCAAGGGCCGGTTACAGAGACGCGGTGACACCCGGGCTGGTTATACAAACACAAAACAGCTTCTGTCCTCGCCGCGGCCGTCCTGAATATTTCATGAGATGATGAGCGCTCCCGGTCGAGCCTGCTCCGCAGGATAAAGACTTTAAACTTTCTCCTTGTAGATTTAGTAAACCGATGACACCTTAAATAAACTCTAAAATCTTATCTCTCCCCCTAAGGAAGGCTCCCGCCATCTCATATAGGAGAGAGCATGGAGAGCTGCTGCAGGTCTCTGAGGAAAGCATCAAAATGCCCCCAAACTGCATGATGGGAAAGCACAGAATCTGGGGCAATTAGACCCAGACCAGCCTATGGGTGGCAAGTGAGAGGGTTTTGCTCCACTTTATATAGTTTTGTGGGGTTTATAGTCCAAAGGTTCGAAGGAGAAAGTGTATTATGTAAACCATGATGCTGGGGCTACAACATTGGGGCTTGGGGTTCCTTGGCTCGTGGGTACAGGGGGCTGAGAGGGAGACTAAGGGGGCAGGGATTGCATGAGGGTGTTAAATTGGATCAAAACCCACGGAGATTGGCCAGGGAATCTATAAGATTCTCGGGCTGATCGATTCCCTTCCCCTGGAGCATTCAAAATTGGGATGCCCCGCTGTGTGAGACCCCCCAGGTTGCCTATACACTTACCTTCTTTCCCGGTCCAACGGCGCATGCGCGAGTCACAGCTGCATCCCTGCTTTCCCTCTAGCAGGACACGTGCCCATGCCAGGCATTTGTGAATGGCCGGCGCGGGCACGTTCCCTGATAAAGGGTAGCGAGGGATGCGGCCGTCAGCGCCCTTGGAGCCGCTCGCCTTAGACATGCTGATATCAGGGGATCCGAGAGCACTGATTGGACGATCGGCCACATGTGTGATCGATTACCCCACCCAGGGGCATCCAAAATTGGGATTCTGTGCTGTGTGAAACCCCCCAGGTCGCCCCATACGTTTCTTTTCCGGTCCAACGGTGCATGCGCAGGCTGCGGCCGCATCTCCGTTATCCCTCCAGCAGGTTGTGTGCCCGCATCAGGCATTTGTGAATGGCCGGAGTGGGCACGCTCCCTGTTAGAGCAAAGCGGGGGGTGCGGCCATCAGCGCCCTAGGAGCCGACATGCTGACGTGAGTGGATCCGAGCGCGCTGACTGGACGAGCGGCCGCACATGTACCGCAAGACCGGGAAGAGGTATGTTTGTTTCGGCGATCTGGGGGGTTTCACACAGCGGGGCATCCCCGATCGGGGTGCCCGGGGGGCAAGGACCGAAACCCAGGATAGTCAAAATCCTGGGTTTTGGTCCACTTTAAACAAGCTCTTAAACGAAGGGACAGGAGCGGATACCAGCGCGCTAATTGGATGAGAGGCCATGCATGCGCCGTAGGACTGCAGAAGGGTAAGTCAGATCAGGCGTCCTCGGGAGTATCACACAGCGGGGCATCTCCGATTGGGGTGCCCCGAGGGCAAGGGCCAAAACCTTGGATAGTCAAAATCCTGAGTTTTGGTCCACTTTAAAAGCAGCAGCCCAGCTGGCTCTAAAGCAGTGCAGCCCACCGGGCAATGCCGGACTGTATTGTCTCGGTGCATGCACTTGGGATGCCCCCCAATAGGCCATAAATAGCTAAGAATTTGCTGATAAAGCGCCCTCAAAGGGGGCTCTGAGTCCTGGGATACACCGGGAGATTCCGGGTATCTGCATGGGCCAGTCCGAGCCTGGCTCTCCCGGAGGAACAGAGAAACACAGTCAAAATGCCCCCAAATTGCATGATGGGAAGAGCACAGAATCCGGGGGAATTAGACCCGGACTGGCCTACGAGTGGCAAGTGTTTTTGTTCCACTTAATATATTTTTGTGGGGTTTATAGTCCAAAGGTTTGAACCTCATTAGAAGGAGAATGTGTACTTTGTAATCAATCGATAAATCAACTGATTCATTGATCATTCAATCAATTGATCAGTCATCTTTATTCACGGGCAGGCCGATTCATTACTAACGCCAGGTAGCGACGGATGAGCGTCTGTAGAGGGGATTTCAGAGCGCCCGCTAGTAGTCGCTGTGCTCAGCCGTGGATCATTGTTTCAAAGAGCCTCAGTCGCTGTCCAGCATTGATGAATATCATGTGTGAGTCGCAGTACTGCGCTGTATGGCAGTGAATGTTAGCACCAGCTCAGCTCAGAGCGCCAGGTAGCGACAGGTAAGACGTGGCGCTCCGCAAGGCTGAACGCCGGCGCTGTATGCTGAGCCCGGGATAATGATGAATCGGACGCTACATGGCGTTATCCCAGTCGCTCACCAGATTCGGCTTTATTAATGTGTAATTGTTGCCGTGTCCGGCGTTCACCTGCCGCTACCTGACGCTGCCTGCCGCTGTACGGGCACTACCTGGCGCTATCCCTTCATGAATAAGCCCTAAGTGTATTATGAAATACTTTGTAGCAGGTTATCCAGGAACAAACCCCCCGGGGGAAGGGAAGCCCGGAGAGCTCCCATGACATCAATGCAGCTCTCTGTAATGTAGGAATGGGGTATCTGGGGCCCACCAGCAGAAGTGACTCTAGGGGCCCATCTTACAATTAGATGCCACTATCAACCCTTTATATTTAGGGCCAGTGGTGGACTGGGGCCAAGATCTGAGCAGCTCTCTATAAAGATGATCGTTTAACTCGAACCATTAAGGTTTTCACTCAGCGTAAGGCGAGGACGGCACATTAACATCCCGGCGGCGGCGTCAGTGACATTTCCTGTCCCCGCGTTTGGGGGATAAATTGGCCGCATTATATTGGTTTAAAAAAGATGCAAATGAAAGCTTTTACCAAACATTTAAAACAGATCTAAAACAGACCGCGGGGGACTGGGGGCGAGAAGCGATGGTTGGGGATTGGGTGTGGGGGGGGCAATGCAATGGTTAGCGGGTATTCACGGGGTTAATATAAGCGGGCATCTATTTTAAACTCTCCCTGTTTTTTTTTATATTCTGCTCACTGTTAATTGTAAATTGATTTAATTATAGAGTGAAATAATGAGAAAAGTAGTCGGGGGTCGGACTACGGAACGCGTGGGGACCCAGTTTCTTGTTTTCTATATCGGGGGCATCCCGGAGACTCATTGTCACTAGGGGATGTGCTTTATATATATATATATATATATATATATATATATATATATATATTATCTAATTGCGGCCACTCTGCACTTTACTCCTCTTGCCATATTTTTTCTATTGGATTATATTGCACATTTATGCATTTTTAGCACTTTATGATTTGTTTTTATCACTTTATAGTTGATTGATTGTTAGTGTTTTATATGGAATTAGTCTTTAGATATTTATATAGATATTAGAATTAATTGTTTAGCTCATCCTTTGATGAAATATGATGGGGTTATGGGTCGGGATGGGATACCCTCTATAATGAATTATTTGGGGTATTTTTAATTATATGTTTGTATGTAAATTTTAAATGGGGAAACTAACAAATATGAATTCATGGATATAAGATTTTGATTGATTGATTGTGGTGGAGAGGGTGCTGCATACTTGGGGCTAGTTGGCTGGTTGCTGGGACCACCATAAGGATTTCACTCGGCGTAAGGCGAGGACGGCTCATTAACATCCCGGCGGCGGTGTCAGTGACATTTCCTGCCCCCGCGTTTGGGGGATAAAGTGGCCGCATTATATTGGTTTAATAAAGACGCAAATTAAATCTTTTACCGAACATTTAAAACAGATCTAAAACAGGCCGCGGGGGCGAGAAGCGATGGTCAGGGGGTGGGTGGGCAATTCAAGGGTCAGCGGGTATTCGCAGGGTTAATATAAGCGGGCATCTATTTTAAACTCTCCCTGTTTTTTTTTTTATTCGGCTCACTGTTAATTGTAAATTGATTTAATTACAGAGTGAAATAATGAGAGCAGTGTCGCTATCACTAATCAGCCGTGCGAAGGTCTAAATGGAAAGGTGAGCGTCCGCGGGAGAGGTGTAAAAATAGCGGCTTGGACTCATTTTCCTCCCCCGAGCGAGAGCCGTGCCGCTGAGAGCGTGCGTAGGTGGACGCTCATCACCGCCGATCCCGAGACTCCGCTGCCCGAAAGGCCGAGGTCGCTTTAGACCCCTGTCGTGTCGCAGCGTTTTATCTTACGTTTCCCCGAATTATTGTGGCATGTGTTATATCGCTACATCGACCATGGAGAAGAAGAGCCGCGATGCTTTGCTTAATGTGGACAGAAACCTGGGATTTTGACTATTATGGGCTTTGGTCCTGGCCCCTCGGGGCATTCCAATTTGTTTTCACCCATTGACTCCTGCACAGAAATGTCCATAGACTCATGTTCAAAAAACACGTCCCCAAGACGCCCATTGACTCCTGCACCAAAGATGGCAAGTGACTTACTCACCTAAAAAAAACATGGACTGCTGCTTCAAAGAAACTGCTTGACTCCTACCCCTCCAAAACACCTATTGACTTTACCTTCTGCTCTAAAATGTCCAATGATTACTGCACCAAAGGTGCCCATAGCGAACAGTACATATCCCTATCCTAGCCCTTCGGCACCAACACCCATTGATACAATACCTGCGTTAAAAACACCCACCGACCTAAGACACCCATTGACTCCTGGACCAAAGACAAGCATAGTCTCCTGCACCTAAAACTCCCATTGATTCCTAGACCAAAAACAAGCATTGTCTCCTGCACCTAAGACACCCATTGACTCCTGGACCTAAGACAAGCATTGTCTCGTGCACCTAGGACACCCATTGATTCCTCCACCGCAGATGCCAAGGGACTCATGCAGCTAACATATCCATGGGGTCCTGCCCCTAAAACTATCATTGACTCATGTACTGTAGAAGGCCATTGATTCTTGAAAAAGACCTATTGACTCCTTCTTCAAAGACGCCACTTGGCTCCTGCCTCCAAAACGCCCATTGATCCCTGTACTATAGAAGCCCATTGAGACTTCCTGAAAAGTCCAGTAATTACTGTGCCAATGATTCATGAGCCGAAGATGACCAGCCTGCTTCAAAAACACCTTTTGACTCCTCTACCAAAGCCAAAAACCTTTCGACACCCTTTGACTCTTGCCCCAAAACACCCATTGGCTCCTAAAACATAGAAGTAATTTGACTCTGGCAACAAAGCGACCATTAACTAGAACGCTAGAGATGCTTTATTATTCCTACACCAAAGGCATTGACAACTATACCTAAAGAGTCCATTAACGTCTGATTCATCCAAAAACCATTGGCCCATAGACCAATCATGTTCAGAAAACACTCACTGACTTGTCCCCAAGACACCCATTGACTCCTGCACCAAGCATAGTCCACTGCATCTAAGACACTCATTGACTCCTGGACAAAAGACAAGCAAAGTCTCCTGCCCCTAAGACACTCATTGACTCCTGGACCAAAGACAAGCATAGTCCACTGCATCTAAGATACTCATTGACACCTGGACCAAAGACAAGCATAGTCTCCTGCACCTAAGACACTCATTGACTCCTGGACCAAAGACAAGCATAGCCCACTGCATCTATGACACTCATTGACACCTGGACCAAAGACAAGCATAGTCTCCTGCACCTAAGACACCCATTGACACCTGGACCAAAAACAAGCATAGTCTCCTGCACCTAAGACACCCATTGACTCCTGGACCTAAGACAAGCATAGTCTCCTGCACCTAAGACACCCGTTGACTTCTCCACTGCACATGGCAAGGGACTCATGCAGATAACATATCCATGGGGTTGTGCCCCTAAAACTACTCATGAACTGTAGAAGGCCATTGACTTTTGAAAGAGACCTATTGACTCCATCTTCAAAGACACCACTTGCCTCCAAAACGCCCATTGACCTCTGTACTATAGAAGCCCATTGAGACTTCCTTAAAAGTCCAGTAATTACTGTGCCAATAATTCATGAGCCGAAGATGACCATTGATAGCCTGCTTCAAAACACCTATTGACTCCTCTACTGAAGACACCTCTTTAAACTCCTTGACTCTTGACCCAAAAACACCCATTGACTCCTAAAATATAGAAGCCATTTGACTCCTACAACAAAGCAACCATTAACTAGAACGTTAAAGATGCTTAATTATTCCTGCACCTATTGACAACTGTACCTAAAGAGCCTATTAACACCTGATTCATCAGAAACCATTGGCCCATAGACTCATGTTCAAAAAATGCTCCCTGTCTCTTGTCCCCAAGACCCATTGACTCCTCCACCGCAGATGCCAAGGGACTCTTGCAGCTAGCATATCCATGGGGTCATGCCCCAAAAACTACCATTGACTCATGTACTGTAGACTCCATCTTCAAAGACCCCTGTACTATAGAAGCCCATTGAGACTTCCTGAAAAGTACAGTAATGACTGTGCCAATGATTCATGAGCCGAAGATGACCATTGATAGCCTGCTTCAGAAACACCCATTGACTCCTCTACTGAAGACACCTCTTGACACCCCTTGACTCTTGCCCCCAAAACACCCATTGACCCCTAAAATATAGGTGTAGGAGTCAGTTGGCATCTTTGTGGCAGGAGTAAATGTGTGCAGAAGTCAGATACTGCACATGATCTGCTGCTGTCCCTGTAGGCATGTATCGGTATGTATATATATATATATATATATATATGCCCACAGGAACATCAGCAGACCATGTGCTGCAGTCTCTGACTTCTGCACCCATTCATTCCTGCAACCAAGATGCCAACTGACCCCTATACCTAAGAAACCCATTGACGCCTGCTTCAAAGACAACCCTTGACTCCTTCCCCCCAAACACCCATTGGCTCCTGAACCTTAGAGAGTTTTTGGACTTCTGCTCCAAAGCAACTAAAACCACCTCCGGGCTGGATCGTTGCATCTTCTTGCCGTTCTAAACCTCTGCTCTCCAGCCTGCTGTGACTCAGGTATCTTGCCTTGTTCATTGGAGCTTAAGCACTCTATAGTCTGTACTGGGGTCCTGGTCCTCCATTAGCTGTACGCTGTTAACTGTACTGGGGCCTACACACTTCATAGTCTGTACTGGGGCCCTGGCCCTATATTGTCTTGAACTGAATGCACCCACTAACTGCTGTTTCTTGGTGCTGGAGACCTCAGTAGATCATGTTCTGCAGTGTCTGGCTCCTGATTTCAAGACTTTAGAGACTCCGCTTGCCTGGTTTGACAACTGACTAACTGTCTGCTAAACATACAGACACTTAGACTCTTATACTGAAGACAGCTGTTGACTGAAAATACTGTCTACTGACTCAGAGTACACCCACGGATTCCTGAGCTGAGGATGACCATTGAGATTTTCTATTAAGGCAGCCATTAAATCCAGAACTAAAAACACCCACTGACTCTTCAGATGAAGATGACTGTTGACGTTTTACAGAAGACGCATCGACTATCTGCTTAAAACACACATTGACTTTGCGGTAGAGACGACCATCGGTTCCCACTGAAAATACACATTGACTTGTGCTCTAAGGGAGGCCATTGACTTCTGCTCCAATGAGGCCCATTGACTTCTGCTCCAAATGCCCATTGACGCTCAAGCCAAAGACAGCTATTGACTCTTGCTTTGAAGAAGTCCATTGAGTGTTCACCTAAAGACTCCTATTGACTTGTTTTTTTTAAAAGGATTGTTGAAGTTCTTGCTGAAGACATTCATCGATGTTCTGTTGAACAAGCACATTGACACTTTGTAGAAAACAGCCAATGATGCTGACAAAATGTCCAGGACGTGTTGCCTTGAGTGGTAGTTAGTAGAGATGGGCGAACCCCCCAAAGTTCGGCTCCATTGAAATCAATGTGGACCCACTTGTGTGATGTACGCAGAGGACCCGCAGCCTGCATATCTTATAAAGTGCTATAGTGTAGCGTGTTGGTCTTTGAATGTATACAAGAACACCTCTTGTTCGTTGCAAGGAGAGGACCCGCAGCGTGCATGGGGTTAAGCTCTGGAAGCCTCATGGGTCACAGCATTGGCATCTTATTGACCACTATGGTGCAGTGTGTTGGTCCTTTGGACAATGATGTGGGTCCCTTTTGTGTAGTTTAGCAGAGAACCTGCAGTCTGCATGGGGTTAAGCTCTGGAAGCCTCCCGGGTCACAGCATGGACATCCTACTGACCACTATGGTGCTGCGTGTTGGTCCTTGGATGTATACGTGGACACTTCTTGTGTAATTTATGCAGATGACCTGCAGCATGCACATCCTATTGACCACTGTGGTGCAGCATGTCCTCTTTGGGTCCTCTCCGTACACTACCCAAACGTACGCCTGTGTATACATCCAAGGACCCACAGCATGCATGGGGTTAAGCTCTGGAAGCCTCCCAGGTCACAGCATGGACATCCTATGGTGCAGCGTGTTGGTCCTTGGATGTATACATGGACATTTCTTGTGTAATTTCTGCAGATGACCTGCTGTGGTGTAGTGTGTCCTAATTGGGTCCTCTCCGTACACTACACAAATGTATACCCATGTATACATCCAAGAACCCACAGCATGCATGGGGTTAAGCTCCAGAAGCCTCCAGGTCACAGCATGGACATCCTATGGTGCAGAGTGTTAGTCTTTGGATGTATACGTGGACACTTCTATCCTATTAACCACTGTGGTGTATTGTGTTCTCTTTGGGTCCTCTCCGTACATTACACAAATGTATGTCCGTGTATACATCCAAGGACCCACAGCATGCATGGGGTTAAGCTCTGGGGTTATGTTCTGGAAGCCTCCCAGGTCACAGCATGGACATCCTATGGATATATACGTGGACACTTCTATCCTATTGACCACTGTGGCATAGTGTGTTCTCTTTGGGTCCTCTCTGTACATTACACAGTATATACATCCAAGTGTATGATTAAGAGCCTGACCAGGCTTGAAACGCGTCACTAGGTGTTTGCCTCTTGTTGTTACTGGGCCATTTTTTTCAATTATCTCAACATTTCCACTAAAAAGCTGTTTTTAACTGGATGGATTAAAAGCTATGTTTTAAGGAGAAGCTGGACAAATCACTGTTATTTTTGCTTTTCAATTCTGGAGGAGCTGTGCCTGGGATCTCCCCGTCCGTGCTGTTACTAAGGAGGTTGGTGAGCTGGCTATTTTTTCTTTGAAATGTATATACATCCAAGGACCCACAGCATGCATGGGGTTAAGCTCTGGGGTTATGTTCTGGAAGCCTCCCAGGTCACAGCATGGACATCCTATGGATATATACATGGACACTTCTATCCTATTGACCACTGTGGCATAGTGTGTTCTCTTTGGGTCCTCTCCGTACATTACACAGTGTATACATCCAAGGACCCACAGCATGCATGGGGTTAAGCTCTGGAAGCCTCACGTCAGGCAGCCATGCAGATCAAGCTGTCGCCCGGTGTGCGGGGAGACAGAATCAAGACAGATGTGTTCAGTGGAGGAAAATTGATTGTTTTCAATTGATATTCATCTATTATTTCGGGGAATGCAGAAGGAAGAAAAGTTCTGTGGGTCACAGATGCTAAGAAGGCTTTCTTCTCGGCGGCGGTTGGGGAACGAGTGTCAGCTTTGATTTATGAAGTGCGGCCGCGGACTTGTTAGCGCAATATGTGTCAGTCTCCAGGTGACAGGCCGGTGCAACGCTGAAAAAATTTGGCAATTACTCGGCCACCCCATAGGCGTCTATAGATTCCGCCTATGGGAAGACGAACCGCCCCAAACCAATGTATACATCACACAGGCAAAGGAACTCGAGCAAAGTAATTGTGGCTCCTCATCCTTCGGCAGCGCCTATTCCAAGCCTTCATTTGCACGCTTTGATATTCTCTCTCTCTTTTTTTTATTTTGATAGGATGAAAGGTAGAAGGAACTCGGGCATGTGTGAGTAACATAAAAATGAACTCACTCAGCCGTAATTAATTACCTCCGCAAGCCGGACGCCACTCGGGCCCATAACTTCTGCTCCCTGGCCCACTTTCTTCATGTACTTAATTTCTTCAATTTCATTTCGTTATGCGATTGGCCGTAAAAATAGGAAGAGATGGAGATTATAAAAGAGGAACTGGAAAGAGTCTCCTGATGAAAGTATATCAGAATTATAAAGGCCAATCCAGGCGGGTCGTGAAAAATTAAACCTCAATTTCTGTCTGGCTTTGTTATTAGCAAGTTATTTCACTGGGGTACGGAACTGACGTCAGCTGCGCGGAAGGCCCTAGACCTTCGGTATATGTAAAATGGACTAACCCCTCCATTAATTTAAAAAAGTTGGGCTTATTTTTTTGTTGTGGTTCTTTCTCAAGGACTGGAGGAAATTTACGAGATCTCAGGACAGCTTCTCTGTTGCATTTTTGGTCCATCATGATGCCACGGATAAGCTTCAGAGAGTATCTTGAAGGTCCTAAACACTCATCATCGCCTGTCTCATCGCACAACTACTGTAGTGATAATAATGGTGGTAGAGGTGCTTGGCTCGTACCCATAAAGAGAACCGATTCCTGCTGCACCAGAGATGCCCAATGAAGCCTGCCCCAATGGTCTTCACTGACTCCTGCACCTTACAAATCTATTGACTGCTGCTCCAAAGATGCCCACTGACTTCAGAAACAAATTTGCCCATTGGTTTATTGACGCACCACACACACCCACCTACTCCTGCTCCATTGTTTTCTGCTCGAAAGACACCCATTGACTCATGCACCAAAGATACAGTACTCCACCGACCTGTACCCAAGATGTCTACTGACTACAGCATTAAAGATGTCCATTGAGCATCTCAGAAGTTCATTGACTCCGGCACCAAAAGACACCGTCACCTACTGCTCCAGATACACTTACTAACTCCTGCTCCAGTAGTGTCCACTGACTCCTGCACCTTAGAGATCCACTGACTATTGCTTTAAAGATACCTATTGACCCCTTCAACAAAGATTTCTACTGACTCCTGCTCTAAATACAACCGCTTCCTGCTGCATCAAAGTGACGCCTGCCCCAATGGTGTTCACTGACTCATCCAAATCCATTGACTGCTGCTCCAAAGACGTCCATTGACTTAGAGAAGCCCAGTCACATGCTTTTGTGATTTCTTCTAGAGCTGTTCAAATTGGGCACCTAAATCCTGTGGCAGACTTTGGACATATACGTGGACACCTCTTGTGTAGTTCACAGAGAGGACCCAACACATGTCCATCCTATTAGCTTGTCCTCTTTGGGTCCTCTCCAAACACCTACACAAGCAATGTCCATGTATATGTTCAAGGACCCTCAGCATGCACATCCTATTGACCACTATGGTGGTTTACCGGCCCATAAAATTACCCCTGAACCTTCCTGCTGATCCTGAACTTTCCTACAAGGCCGAGGCTATAGTATCGCAGGGACGTACCATGGGCGGGGTATAGATATGGCCAACTCAACGGTACTGAAGCTTTAGTATACTAGGGACAAACCATTTGGCACAACCATAATTCTGGTAGCTCAAATGCAGCAGCTCAATCGGCCCCAAAACAGTGAATCCCACTGGGAATTCTCCAAAGTCCCCCTATAGCCCCCATCATCCAAGCAAGTCCTAGGCTCTGCAACAGTAAGAACTGGTTTATTCTGATAAATAAAGGCACAGAAATCACCTCCTTGACAGTCACCAGAATGTAAATGCCACAGTGGTCATAGGGAGACCCGGGACATGCCAGGTGAGCCACACAGCTTTGGCCCCCAGTTGGGCTGCTGCTTGTTAACACCCACATTCAATCCCTGCCCCTTAGTCTCCCTCTCAGCCCCTTGTACCAACCCCACTGTACCCACAAGCCAAGGAACCCCAGCTCCTAATGCTATAATCCTGGCATCATGGTTGGGGGGGGGGGGGGCACAGCAGGGGCGCCATAGAGAGACTCGGGACAGTTGGGACCAGTTGGGCTGCTGCTTGGTAACACCCACATTCAATCCCTGCCCCTTAGTCTCCCTCTCACCCCCCTGTACCCACAAGCCAAGGAACCCCAGCCACTAATGCTATAGCCCCGGCATCATGGTTGGGGGGGGGCACAGCAGGGACGCCATAGAGAGACCCGGGACAGTTGGGACCAGTTGGGCTGCTGTTGTTAACACCCTCGTGCAATCCCTGCCCCCTTAGTCTCCCTCTCAGCCCCTTGTACCCAACCCCACTGTACCCACAAGCCAAGGAACCCCAGCTCCTAATGCTATAGCCCCGACATCCTGGTTGGGGGAATCAGCAGGGATGCCATAGAGAGACTCGGGACAATGCCCGGTGGGCAGCACTTCTTTGGGCCCAGTTGAGCTGCTGCTTTTAACACCCTCATTCTATCCCTGCCCGCTTAGTCTCCCTCTCACCCCCTGTACCCAGCCCCACTGTACCCACAAGCCAAGGAACCCCAGCCCCCAATGCTATAGTCTTGGCACCATGGTTGGGGGGCCTCAGCAGGGACGTCTTGGGCCGACAAGGAGCTGGTAAAATCCAGGGCTGAGTTTTGCCCCCCCCCCCCCCCCCCGTCGGCTAGGTCTAGGCACCCCATAGAACAGACACAAAAATACATACAAACACTATGGTTGTGCCAAATGGTTTGTCCCTAGTATACTAAAGCTTCAGTACCGTTGAGTTGTCCATATCTATACCCCGCCCATGGTACGTCCCTGCGATACTGTAGCCTCGGCCTTGTAGGAAAGTTCAGGATCAGCAGGAAGGTTCAGGGGTAATTTTATGGGCAGGTAAACCACCATAGTGGTGGGCGCCATATTTGAAAGTCACCAATCCTCAGGAGTCTATTCACTGTAATCACATTTCATATACAGCTGTTCTAAAGCACCATAACGGCTTACCATTAAAGTGGACCAACACCCAGGATTTTTACTATCCTGGGTTTTGGTCCACTTCGGTGGGGCACCCCGATCGGGGGGTGCCCCGCTGTGTGTAACCCCCCAGAAAGCCCCGAAACACTCACCCCACCACGCTCCCACGTGACTGCTCCAGCGAATCACCGCCGACGGACAAGCGAGCATGCCCGCCGCCACCTCCCGCACGTTACTCTTACAGCCGGTGTGGGTGCGCGCCCTGCTAGAGGGACGTGCGGGAGGCGACGGCGACCCGCACTGGCACGGGGAGAAGGTAAGGCTTGTGGGCTTCCTGGGGGGTTTCACCCCGTGGGACATCCCGATTTTGGATGCCCCGCGGGGAGGGATCTTATAGATTCCCGGGCCGCCCCCCCTGGGTGTTGGTCCACTTTAATGTGCTTGCTCAATCTCATACGCCCAAATCCATAGCCTTACTCTATAAAGTGCACGTGCTCTGTGCTAAACAGCGTAGTAGAAAATTCAGCTACCTCCTGCTGCGCTGTCACTTTAATCGTGTGTAACTGATCGTCTGTTACAAGACCAGTCCGCAAGATCTTCTTCTTGGTGTAATACATTGGTGCATTGTGGGTGGGCGCAATATTTTGAATAAAGATGTTTTTATCAATTTCTATATGTTCCCTTGCGTGACTATAGTGTACCAGTCATTGCGCCAGTCCCACAGATAACCTAGGGCCTTATTCATGAAGGGATAGCGTCAGGTAGCGCCTTGTAAATGACAGGTAGCGACAGGTGAGCGTCAGGTCAGCAATTACACATTTATCAAGCAGAATCTGTTGAGCGACTGGGATAACGCCATGTAGCGTCCGATTCATCATTATCCTAGGCTCAGCGTACAGCGCCGGCGTTCAGCCTTGCAGAGTGCCACGTCTTACCTCTCGCTACCTGTCGCTCTCCCATACATTTCCATGGACGTTCTTTTATTTCTCTTTAAACAGGGGGTTTTATTATTATTTTTTTTTTAATAATTTCAAAAAATGTTGTGACCTCTCCTGGCCTAGAAAAAGCAATTTTTGAAAATAGTTTTCATGTTTTATATATTTATGCAGAAATGACATTACAGGTCTGCCATTAATGTGTTACAATGTCACATTGTTATTACAATATAATTCCATATGTTTTCGCTTTGTTACTGGTGGATACATGTTAAAAAAACAGACTTTAATCACACAGCCTCCGGCGCTCTGGGCTACAGCGAAGCATTTTTGAGCGCCGGAGGTGTGTGAGGCTGTTTTTTGGATGAATACGTTGTGAGTCGGTCGCACTGACCAGTCGCTAACTGCTCATATTGCGACTCCTCACAATGTATTCATCATTGCTGCACAGCGACTGAGTCGCTAGGAACGAGCGAACCACTGCCGAGCACAGCGACTACAAGCGGGCGCTCTGACTGCTACAGACGCTCATCTGTCGCTACCTGGCGTTAGTGATGAATCAGCCTGCCCGTGTATTTTTGTGGATATCAATTCGGTTAGTGGGACGCTGTTGATGAATACAGCAGTGCACATCGCAGTATCCGAAGGAGTCTCTCTGCTTTTTAAACCTGTGCCCATAGAACAGGCGGCGCAGGGTCGCCATTGATGACCTAATCCGGGGACGCTGTGACGGCCGCCCCCCCCCCCCCCTCCCCTCGGTAATGCAGCTGGATGATGGAATTTTTAAGGTGGCGAGCGGGGGCCTGTCTCTCTATATAACAGATGTGGGGCCGCCAGTCACAGAAGCAGGAGAAGCGGTCCCGGCAAGATAATGACATGGTGGGTGGGAGATGCGAATCAGCGTGAGGGCGCCGGAGAGAATTGAAAAGCGCTGGCATCTACATATCGGAGCCGCCAAACGAACAAACATAAACCTGACTCACTCATGCCCGTTGTTGCATTATACAAACATGAAAGGCGCTCGGCGGTAACTATGGCGGTGACGCCGAGCGGCTCCGGCGCCCGCTACCCGCCTCGTTATCTCCCCTCTACCAAATCGAAATGTTTATGCGGCCCATTACTGCCCCCGAATCCGGCGGCCACTTAAATATTTATAATGCGACGGGGGAGCGGGGGAATTTACGCTACACAAATGTGAAGCACCGGGCTCTCCATCTTTATTAGATGAGCCGAGGGCCTGACGGGCCGAATAAACACCAGTGTAAATCCACAGGTCTCTGGTGACATCAGACCCACGGCCCGGGCTTGGACAGTAACAAGGGGATTCTATTGTTAGGCCAAAAAGTTAATTAATTCAAGGTGCGCACTCATGGGCAACCTGATTCATCACTAACGCCAGGTAGCGACGGATGAGCGTCAGTAGCGGCATTTTCAGAGCGCCCGCTAGTAGTCGCTGTGCTCGGCCGTGGGTCGCTACTTTATAGCGACTCAGTCGCTGTTCAGTAATGCTGAATACATTGTGAGGAGTCGCTATTTGACCAGTACAGCGCTGTATGGGAGCGCATGTTAGCGACTGGTCTTAGCGACCGACTCACAACATATTCAGCAAAAAAACAGCCTCACAAATCTCTGGCGCTGAAAAATGCTTCTCTGAAGCCCAGAGCGCAGGAGGCTGTGTGTTTAAAGTCTGTTTTTCAGCATCTATCCACTAGTAACAAAGCGAAAACATATGGAATTACATTGTAACAACATTGTAACATGACACTTTAATGGCAGAGCTGTGATGTCATTTCTGAAGAAATTTAAAAAACATGAAAAATATTTGAAAAAATGGCTTTTTCTAGGCCAGGAGAGGTCACAACATTATTTGAACTTTAAAAAAAAAAACCTGTTTAAATAGAAATAAAAGAACGTCCATAGAAATGTATGGGAGAGCGACAGGTAGCGAAATGTAATACCTGGTGCTCTGCAAGGCTGAACGCCGGCGCTGTACGCTGAGCCTGGGATATTGATGAATCGGACACTACATGGCGTTATCCCAGTCGCTCAACAGAATCCGCTTGATAAATGTGTAATTGCTGCCGTGTCCGGCGTTCACCTGCCGCTACCTGTCAATTACAAGGCGATACCTGACGCTATACCTTCATGAATAAGGCCCTTAGCGCTGCTGTACAGACGCTCATCTGCCGCTACCTGTCACTACCTGTCAATTACAAGGCACTACCTGACGCTTTCCCTTCACGAATAAGGCCCTTAATTGGAGGTGCTAATTTTAGAAAGGACGCTAGTCGGCGGCGGCATCACCATTTAGTTGTTAAATTGTATGCTAAGTGCCGCTGAGGCCAAAAAAGTCGGGCTGTGGGGCGCTGATGCTTCATAAATAAGGTGTTTAAAAAAAAAACAGTGTAACAATTTGGCATTTCCTTCCTTTCTATTGAATTATCGTGGAGGCTGATTCATTACTAGCGCCAGGTATTGGCAGATGAGCGTCTGTATAGCGGTGCTTAGAGTGGCCGCTAGTAGGCGCTGTAAGCGGGTATCGGGCGCTGTAACAGATTGTTGTGGTTGCTGTATTAACCTGGCCGGCATTGATGAATGTGATGTTTCTTGGGCGCTCTAACACCAGTACAGCACTGCAGCTCAGTGCGTCTGGCACTCGGCGCTCCCCACCATACTTATCAAAAAAGGACACACACAGCGTCTGTGCTCTAAAGCTGGGCGCTGTAGCATAGAGCGCCAGACATGGTGTGATTAAAGTCTGTTTTTGAACACATATCCACCAGTAACAAAGCGAAAACACATGGAATGACATTGTTATAACACTGTGACATTAACACTTTAGTGCCAGACCTGTAATGACAATTCTGCATAAAAATATTATAAATCTAAAAAAATTTTAAAAAATGACTTTTTCTAGGCCGGGAGAGGTCACACAATTATTTGATTAAAAAAATCCCTGTTTAAAGAGAAGAAAGGTAATGTCCATTGAAATGTATGGGAGAGCGACAGGTAGCGACAGGTAATACTAGGCGCTCTGAAAGCCAGAGCGCCGCAGGGATCCGCTGAGCCGTCTGTGATGATGAATCGGTCGTTACGTGTCGCTGTAAAAGGCGCTCACCAAAATCGCTTTCATAAATGTGGTATTGCGTTCCGCGGCCGGCGTTCACCTCTGCCTCTACCTGTCGCTTACAAGGCGCTACCTGCCACTATCCCTTAATGGATAAAGCCCTTAGTTGTTAAATCGTATGCTGAGTGCCGCTGAGGCCAAAAAAGTCGGGCTGTGGGGCGCTGACGCTTCATATATAAGGTGTTTAAAAAAAAAAAAGAACAGTGTAACAATTTGGCATTTCCTTCCTTCCTATTGAATTGTTTTTGTTTCTATAAATAGAATGAGAGGGGCTAATTTTAGGCTGGAGAAATTGAGGTTGAAAGGAGAACACTTTGTAACCTAGGTGAGACGATCTCCACTGATGGAATCCGGGTCCATAGAGAAGCTCCATGGAACAGCACGCCACATTCATCCAGCGCGTCCGCGTCCTCGTATCCGGGGGGACCCTTTATGGCTTCCTCTCGTTACCTCGCTTTGAATGAGACGCGTTCCTATTGATGGTCGCCTTCCTCTATTGCAGGTAGATGATTAATGGCGGCTAATATGGGAAGCGACAAAGTAATTAGCTAATTATTCTTGTAACATAGGAGGTTAATGAAAGGGCGCGCTGCAGCGCTAAGAACGGGCCGCCGTCCCGCAATAATAGGAGAGGGGCCCGAGAGGGGTCACCCCATAGGTGAGGAGCATCCAGACTGGAGGAGCGCGAGCGACCGTCATTAACAAAGCTCGGGAAACGTCGGGGTCGCCGGGTCACGAGGATGACAATTAATTATGGCGCATTATTATGGGAAGCTGGAGGCGGGGAATCTAATTGGCTCGCCGCGCTTCCAGTAACGAGCCTCATTGTTGGTCTGCTAAGGGCCTTATTCATGAAGGGATAGCGCCAGGTAGTACCTGTACAGCGCCAGGTAGCGGCAGGCGAACGCCGGACACGGCACGCAAACTACCAGATAGGCACAAGAAAACCTTTCACAAATGGCACAGCACAAAATATATAGTAAAAATATAAATCTTTATTTTAGTGACTCTACTACATAAAAAACAAATATAGACAATATTAAAAACAATTGCACCAATAGGAAGCGCTATTGCTCTGATAACAATAAATCAGAGACTTTGGGCCTTATTTATCAAGGGATAGCGCCAGGTAGTATCTCACTAGCGCCAGGTAGCGCCAGCTATCGGCGGCTACCGACTCCAGAACGCCAGGCGGAGGACACAATCACGCATTTATCACGCTAAATGAGGCTAGCGCCGGCGAGAGCGTCAGCTAGCGCGGGATTCATCATGTAGAGGACTGCAACGAACAGCGCCGCTGCTAATCCCATCACAGCGCCAGGTATGACCTCTCGCTACCTGGCGCTCTCCAATGCATTTCAATGGAACAATCTTTAAATATTCATAATTAATTGTTATTAATTTTTTTTTTTTTTTTTTTTTTTTTTTAAATGTCAAAAATTCTGTGACCACTTCTGCAATGTTATATATTTTTTTTTAAGGTAAAAAAATAAAAAAAAAAAATTTGTGCAGAATTGATATTACAGGTCTGATATTAATGTATTCATATTACAAAATGTTTAGAAAAACTTGTTTAATTTTTTAATCAAAAAATATGGTTGTTTGGGGGTTAAAAACTACTTTTAACCCATCGCCGCCAGCGCTCTGGGGTTTAAACAAGCTTTTCACAGCGCGAGAATTTTTTGAGCGTGATTTGTTAATGAATATGCTGGGAGCCGTTCGCTCTGGCCATTCGCTGTCATGCGCTCCCATACGGCGCGGAATCTGTCAAACAGCGACTCCTAACCCCGTATTCAACATTACCGCACACTGACTGAGTCGCTGTCAACAGCCGAACAACGGCCAAGCACAGCGAATACTAGCGTGCACTGTGAAAATACCGCTACTGTGGCTCATCTGTCGCTACCTGGCGCTATTAATGAATCGGCCTCCCCATCACCTTCATACTGGGAATCTCAAATCAATAACAAATCTAAATTCATAATGTTACACATATTCTAAATACTAATCCTATCCAATACAGAAAAGATACAATAAATATACATGTGACACTGGCAGGCTGATTCATCACTAACGCCAGGTAGCGACAGATGAGCGTCTGTAGCGGCATTTTCAGACCGCTCACTAGTAGTTGCCGTGCTCGGCCGTGAGTCGCTACTTTATAGCGACTCAGTCTCTGTGCAGTAATGTTGAATACATTGTGAGGAGTCGCTATTTGACCAGTACAGCGCTGTATGGGAGCGCATGTTAGCGACTGCTCATTGCGACCGACTCACAACATATTCAAGAAAAAAACAGCCTCACAAATCTCTGGCGCAGAAAAATGCTTCTCTGAAGCCCAGAGCGCAGGAGGCGGTGTGATTAAAGTCTGTTTTTCAGCATCTATCCACCAGTAACAAAGCGAAAACATATGGAATTACATTGTAACAACATTGTAACATGACACTTTAATGGCAGAGCTGTGATGTCATTTCTGAAGAAATATATAAAAAATGTGAAAAAAAACAGCTTATTCAATGTCAGACGAGGTCACAGAATTATTTGTGATTTTTGGGAAAAAAATAAAAATAAAACCCCGTTTAAAGAGAAGAAAAGGATCGTCCATTGAAATGTATGGGAGAACGGTAGCGAGAGGTCATACCTGGCGCTGTGCAAGGCTGAACGCCCGCGCTGTTCGCTGAGGCTGTGAAAATGATGAATCAGACGCTACATGGCGTTATCCCAGTCGCTAAACAGATTCTGCTTGATAAATGTGTAATTGCTGCCGTGTCCGGCGTTCACCAGTCGCTACCTGTCGCTACCTCTCATTAACCAGCCACTACCTGACGCTATCCCTTCTTAAATAAGGGCCTAAATCACCTCCATACTGGGAATATCACATCTAAAGCAAATCTAAATTCATAATGTTACACATATCCTAGATACTAATCCTATCCAATACAGAAAAGATACAATAAACATAAATGTGACACTATGGCCCTTATTTATCACGGGCTAGCGCCAGGTAGTGTCTGACGAGCGCCAGGTACCGCCAGCTATCGGCGGCTACCGACTCAAGTACGCCCAGCGGCGGTCACAATGACGCATTTATCACGCTAAATGAGGCTAGCGCCGCCGAGAGCGACAGCTAGCGCGGGATTCATCATGTAGCCGACTGCAACGAACAGCGCCGCTGCTAATCCCATCACAGCGACAGGTATGACCTCTCGCTCCCCGGCAATGTCCAATGCATTTCAATGGAGCAATCTTTAATTAATCATAATTAATTGCTATTAATGTTTTTTTTTTTTTTTTTTTTTTTTTTAATGTCAAAAATTCTGTGACCACTTCTGCAATGTTAGGAATTTTTTTTAAGGTAAAAAAAAAAAAAAATTGTGCAGAATTGATATTACAGGTCTGATATTCATGTATTCATATTACTAAATGTTTATAAAAACTTGTATAATTTTACAATCAAAAAATATGGTTGTTTGGGGGTTAAAAACTATTTTACACACATCGCCGGCAGCGCTCTGGGGTTTAAACAAGGAATTCACAGCGCGAGAAATTTTTGAGCGTGATTTGTTAATGAATCTGCAGCAAGCCGTTCGCTCTGGCCATTCGCTGTCAGGCGCACCCATACAACGCAGAACCTGTGAAACAGCGACCCCTAACCCCGTATTCAACATTACCGCACACCGACTGAGTCGCTGTCAACAAGCAAACCCCGGCCAAGCACAGCGAATACTAGCTGGCGCTGTGAAAATCACGCTACTGGCGCTCATCTGTCGCTACCTGGCGCTATTAATGAATCGGCCTCTCTGTCAAGTACTTCTTGGGGGGCTTTTTAGTGGGGCACCTCCCATCTTTTAGCTATTGATTACATTGGGTCATGAACAGAGCATTGCACCACAATTATTAGTAATATTGTTCCACTGGTGCCAGTCACATCCTTTTCTTTGTAGTCCTCTATAAATATACCGGCAGTAGGCAGCAGCATTTCATTGTATAATTGTAGGTGTGCAATTGCTTCCTGGATGTCTGTAATTTTGGGGTGCGGAGGGGGGGCTCGCCTTGCTGACATCTGATTGGCCGATACCGAGCGAAGGCTCGTCCCCCCGCTTCCCTACGGCGGAGGCGTTCATTGGTATTTAACATTCCTTCGGTTTCCTTCATCAAAGTAACAAACGTGGAGCGACGCCGAGATTCATTTCTCTGTCGCCTCCTGGAAGGTAAATGGAGCCTCTGTGACGGATTAAATGTCAGGAGGACGCAATGAACCCCCCCCCCCCCCCCCCCGGTGCACGCTCCCGCCTGGAGAATATTACAGCGGCCTTGTCGCAAGGATCATTTTGATCACACCTCCTCTGTTCCTGGCCGGAGGGAGGGGGGGGGGGTGACCTCTGCGCGCGTCTCGTCTCATCCTCGGGTCGCTTCATCCTGAGATAAATATCACCGGGATCATTAGAGATGACGGCACGCACCCGCCGCTGGGATTACCGACCCCCTCCCAACTCGCTATAAAGGAAATGGAGAGTGGCCAATGCCCGGGCTCATCCCGACAGGCTAGGCCTTGACCCAGCTAGGGTGGGACTGGGGTGTCTGGGGCCCACCAGGACGACCGACTCTGGGGGCCCGCCCTACATTTAGGTGCAAGTATCACCGGGGCCCATCACAGAAACATGATACCAGGCTGTAATGTATGTGTGCGGGTGCGTGGCGTTGATGAAGGCCCTCAAAGGGGACCTATGGGACCAGGGGTTCCCCAGTGACCCTGTGGGCCAGTGCCTGAGCAGTGCCCTCAGCCAATCAACACACTCACTGTCTCGGCATCCTTTGGCGTCACTGGCGGCTAAGCAAAACCGAAGAGAGCTGACTGGTCCCGCCAGTCGGATCCCCCGCCGCCCTTGCAGCTGTGGCGTGCCCGTACCCTCCAGGTTGCCCGTCTTACTCACCTTCCTTCCGCTCCCACGGCACAGACTGAGTGCACGGATTGGCTGTCAATGGTCAATGCAATCACTGTCTCGGCATCCTTTGGCGTCACTGACAGCTAAGCCGCACCAAAGTGAGCCGACCGGCACCGCAAGTCGCATCCCCCACCCACCTTGCAGCTGTGGCGTGCCCGTGCCCCCCAGGTCGCCCGTCTCACTCACCTTTCTTCCACTCCCACGGCACAGACTTAGGCGATAGTGAGTGCACTGATTGGCTGAACAGTCAACGCAATCCCTGTCACTCGGAACCCGTCGGCGCCACTGTCGGCTAAGCCGCACCAAAGTGAGCCGACCAGCACCGCAAGTTGCATCCCCCACCCACCTTGCAGCTGTGGCGTGCCCGTGCCCTCCAGGTTGCCCCGTTTCACTCACCTTCCTTTCACTTGCCCTGGCACAGCACACTCACTGTCACTCGGCGTCCAACATCGCTGCTGATGGCGAAGCCGCACCGAAGTGAGCCGACCAGCGCCATCTTCCACCCTGGCGAAGTGGTATAGTAACCACGCAACGCGTCGGTGTTGTTGTTGACTGCTGTGTATATTGCAGGACCGTTCGGGGGCTGTTGTAATTCTTTGGTGATGTTTCGATTTCCATTACTAATTATTAGCATTTCAATATCGCCCAGTGTGCAACTGTGACGGCTGACGCTGCTCTCCTCTGCACTTCGCACCACTGTAGCCCAGGGTGTCACTGCGCTACGTTTTTGTTTGCTTTGCGCATGCACTCGCACTTTTAATAGTCACGGCGTTTTAGCTCTTCTTGATAGTTTTTAGCTCTGTTTGATATTTTGCACCACTGTTTTTTCTGCTGCTCTTTGAATATTTCTGCATTCCCCCATCACAGGTCATGGCCAGTGTGCAGCGCTGAGCACATTGCACTTTATATTACCTATTCACCTTTCCAGCGTCTCGCCGTTCATGGAGCCGCTCAGGCAGATTTCACTTTTATTATTTGTATTATTTGGCTACATTCAGCAAAGATTAAATTCTTCACAACATATTTAATATCAGATTGTATTTAGCCCCAGTGTTCCCCATCCTCCAGCCATTATATGTGTTTTACATGTCTTTTATGTTTTTTACTGTATTGTTGTAATTGTCGGTATTGTGATGTTATTTATGTTACGTTTGCTCCAGGTTTTTGTACCTTAGTTATTTAATAAATGCAATGCTATATTTAATCTTTTAAGCGTGTGCGGCCATTGTTCTGGGCGACAGCTCCGGAGTCCTATTAGTTTACATTTATTGCTTTGCGTCTTGCAGCTGTGGCGTGCCCGTGCCCTCCACGCCGCCCATTTCCTTCCGCTCCCATGGCGCAGACTCTGGCCAGAGTGAGTGCACTGACTGGCAATGCCCTCAGCCAATCAGCGCACTCGCTGTCACTCGGCTAAGCTGCATTGTAGGGAGCCGACTGCCAGCGCCAATTGCATTCACTGCCCACCTTGCAGCCGTGGCCCTGCCCGTGGCGCCATTCAGGAATGCCGGGTGTGTGCATGGCTAGAGGTAGAGGCAACGGGGGTGGGGGCTGCTATTGTTCCTCTTTAAAGTGGACCAACACCCATGGCTGATCGGCCCGGGAATCTATAAGATTCCCAGGGCGATCAGATCCCTCCCCGCGGAGCATCTGAAATCGGGATGCCCCACTGTGTGAAACCCCCCCGGACGCCCACAAACCTTACCTTCTCCCGTTCCAATGGCGCATGCATGGGCCGCCGCACGTCTGTCTAGCAGGGCGCGCACCCGCGCCGGCCGTTTGTGAAAGTAACAGGGACGCGCGAGCGGTGGCGGCGGCTGCCTCAGCTTGTCCGTTGGCGGTGAGGTGAGTTTTTTAGGGCGATCTGCGGGGTTTCACGCAGCGGGGCGATCGGGGTGCCCCGCAGAAGTGGACCAACACCCAGGATAGTGAAAATCCTGGGTGTTGGTCCACTTTAATCGCATATCTTAGAAGGGAAGATGAGAAGAACTCGGAGAGTGAAATGATCTCTCGTCCTCCGTTATCTCTATTGATTCAGAGCCTCTCCGGCCGTTTCACTTAATTGTCCTTTGGCATTTTTAATCTTCTCACATTTCCGTTCGCAAAAAGCATCATTTCAACTTGAGAGGCTCATCATTTCTCACATCTTCCTATGCGCAACCGCCCTTACCCGAAATGGATCTGCTGCGCTAACGCACGGCCGGTCCACGGCTACTGGGATTTGGGCGAGCTTTGTTCATCAGACGCCCAAATATTCTTTCAGGCTGATTCATTACTAACGGCAGGTAGCGTCAGATGAGCGTCTGTAGAGCCGATTTCAGAGCGACCGCTAGTAGTCGCTGTGCTCGGCCATGGATCTTTGCTTCAGAGCGCCGGGGAAGGCCGATTCATTAATAGCGGCAGGTAGCGACAGTTGAGCGACTGTAGCGGCATTTTCAGAGCGCCCGCTAGTAGTCGCTGTGCTTGGCCGTTGTTCGGCAGTTGATAGCGACTCAGTCGGTTTGCCGTAATGTTGAATATTGGGTGAGCAGTCGCTATTTGACAGGTTCCGCGCTGTATGGGAGCGCATGATAGCGACTGGCCCTAGCGACCGGCTCCCACCATATTCATTAACAAATCACGCTCAAAAAATTCTGGCGCTGTGAAATGCTTGTTTAAACCCCAGAGCGCTGGCGGCGATGGGTTAAAAGTAGTTTTTTAACCACAAAACCACCATATTTTTTTAAACCAAAAAAAAAATATATATATATTTTAAATAATTTAGTAATATGAATACATTAATATCAGACCTGTAATATCAATTCTGTACAATTTTTTTTTTATAATTTTTTTCCCTTAAAAAAATATCTAACATTGCAGAAGGGGTCACAGAATTTTTCACATTTAAAAAAAAAAAAAAACATTAATAACAATTAATTATGAATATTTAAAGATTGTTCCATTGAAATGCATTGGAGAGCGCCAGGTAGCGAGAGGTCATACCTGTCGCTGTTCAAAGCCGGACACTGGCGCTGTGGGCTGAGGCTGGAATAATGATGAATGAGTCGCTATATGGCGCTATCTCAGTCGCTAAGCAGGATCGGCTTGATAAATGTGTGATTGTGGTGGGGAGCCGGCGTTCTCGTGGCGGGGCCCGTCATTACCGGCCGCTCACCAGTCGCTACCTGTCGCTATTCCTTCATAAATAAGGGCCTAAGTTAAAAAAAAAAAACTGGGATCAGAAAAGGGATTTAAGGATCGTCCATAGAAATGTATGGGAGAGCGCCAGGTAGCGACAGGTAATACGTGGCGCTCTGCAAGGCTGAACGCCGGCGCTGTATGCCGAGCCTGGGATAATGATGAATCGGACGCTACATGGCGTTGTTACAGTCGCTCTACAGATTCGGCTTCATAAATGTGTAATTGCTACTGTGCCCTGCGTTCACCTGACGCTACCTGACACTACCTGGCGCTTACAAGGCACTACCTGACGCTACCTGACGCTTACAAGGCACTACCTGGCGCTTCATGAATAAGGCCCTTTGTGTTTGATATGGTGACCAAAAAAAAAATGCTTTCTATTTTCTTTCAAGAAACAAAGGTATGTGATTGGCCGTCACGGGCGACGCGGCCGCGCCTTGCCAGAATGGAGATGTATGGGCTCCGTAAGAGCGACTATACAGTTCCTTCCCCGCAGGCGGTAGATTGGTCCGACCTCGAATTGATTGTCCGTCTCATTTGTGTGATTTATAACAAACAAAACAAGGCTTCCAGATGATCTGCGGCGTTTGCTTGATACATAAATATGTTGCCGCGCCGTACGCCTTGTGGCGGCTGATTGGCCAAAGGGAGGGGGAGGGGGGGAGCTAGAGCTGGAGATAGAGCTGGAGACAACTTCTTCAGAACAAAAAAAGAGGAGAGTCGCTCTTTAGTGACGGGAAAAGGCGCGTTTGTGTGGGTAACAGAATTAGGGGTTTATTCATCAAGAGATAGCGCCTCGTAGCAGCAGGCAGCGTCTGGTGAACGTGGGGGCGATGTACGCAATACCACATTTATGAAAGCGATTCTGGTGAGCGACTCTAACTGCGCCATGTAGCCTCTGATTCATCATTACAGGCATCTCATTGTATAGCGCCGGCGCTCTAGCTTCCAGAGCCATGTATTACCTGTCGCTACCTGTTCGCTCTCCCATACATTTCAATGGACGTTCCTTTTCTTCGGCTTAAACAGGGTTTTTTGTGTTTCATTTTTTTTTTCTCTCAAATAATTTTCTGACGTCTCCTGGCCTAGAAAGAGTCATTTTTGAAAACTTTTTAGATTTTTTATATTTTTAGCCAGAATTGTCATTATAGGTCTGTTATTAAAGTATTAATGTCACAGTGTTATACAATGTCATTCCATGTGTTTTTGCTTTGTTACTGGTTGATATGTGTTCAAAAACAGACTTTAATTACACAGCGTCTGGCGCTCTATGCTACAGCGCCCAGATCCAGAGCGCCGATGCTGTGTGTGAGTCTGGTTTTTTGTTGAATATGGTGTGAGTCACTGAGAGTCGGTCGCAATAAGCTGGCACTACCTCTCGCTCCCTGCAGCGCTGTACTGGTGTTAGAGCGCCCAACATACATCTCATTCATCAATACCTGCCAGGTTATTAGAGTGACCCGATATCACAGCGTCTGCTAGCGGTCGCTCTTAGCGCCTCTGTACAGACGCTCATCTGTCGATACCTGGCGCTAGTAATTAATCATTCTGCCCGTGTATGTAGAGACTTCTATAAAGACTTCTCGTGTTGGTCGTCCACTTAGCGGTTCCGGCACAAACACGGGACCGTCTCTGGTGCTAAGACTCAGGAAACCAAATGCATTAATGTGGAGGGCTCATGTGATATGAACAGACATAAGAAGACGAGAATGGAAATCCCAATACCGGATATCTGAGGGGAAGAATAAGATGCGCGATGCGTCTCTGAAACACTTCAAAGGCAAGGAGGAGCTCTTAAATAGATCCAAAATTTCAACAAAGGAATCCACCCTCTATGTTTGCTTTTTATCACCATCAATTATATATATTTTTTTCAAGCACAGGAGAGTTTAAAATTCAGTCTGATGTCTACTTTTATCTAGTCTGAGAAGCCATTATAATTCCACCATCATTAGAGGAGAACAATACAGCTACAAAGGTTTCTGTAGAACTTAAATAAAATGTTCCGGACTAAGTAAGCTTTGTGGTGGAGTCTCTGGTAGCTTCCAGGGCTGAATTTATGTACAGAGAAGAGGACATCTTCTTAACCCTTGGCTCGTGTCTTCTTCCTGTCCTGTGCATGTGCGCCACAATCAAGCCCAGGATGTATCATTATACTAGGATACCAGGGTAGACAACCCATAGGATACATGCCCGTGTTGGCATAGGCACGTTGTTGGCATAGAGGACACAAGCACACTGCTTAATCCTTTACGACTTTGGGTCTCATACAACATCCTGGAACCATGGTCTACACTTAAGTCTAGGGTCTACAATGGAAGATGAGTTCTATTACAATCCCTGGCTCTGAACCCCAGTTCTCATAGTTTCACATAGAAGTTACAAGCACAATTCAGATTCCTTCATAATTTGTGGTTCCCATACGAGCTAGGGTCTACAATTAAAAGTCCTTATTGAATCCTAGTCTCTACGATTGAACCCGATTTCTCATAGTTTCCTGGCCTATGGTGGCAAAAAAAGTCACAAGCATATTGCAGAACTTCCTCATGACTTGCGGGTCTCATACAACATTCAGGTCTACACTCAAGCCCAGGGTCTTCAATTAAAGCCAAGCATTTATAGGATCCCAAAGTCTACAACTGTAGACAGGTAGGTCTACAACTATAACAGGGTTTCAGGATCCTGACCTGTGTTGACAGAGAAGTCATAAACACATTGCAGGGTTCTTCATGGCTCATGGGTCTCACATTCAGTCAACAATCAAACCCAGGGTTTAAAATTGAAGCCAGGTTCCTGTAGAATCCTAAGCTAATTTCTTATAGTTTCCTGTTCTGTGTTGGCATAAAAGTCACAGACACATTGCAGAACTTCAGCCCAGGGTGTATTATTATACTAGAATCCCAGGGTACACAACTGAAGCCAAGTATCATAGAATCCATGCCTGTGTTAGCATGAAAGTCAGGCACATTGTCATGACTACAACATCGTGGACCTAGGGTCTACACCCAAGCCCAGGGTCTACAATTATAACTAATTTCTATTAGGATCCAAGGATCAATACCTGAAGAAAGGTTCTCATGTCATTCTGACCTGTGATGGCATAGAAGACACAAGCACAGTGCATAATCCTTTATGACTTTGGGTCTCATACAACATCCTGGAACCATGGTCTACACTTAAGTCTAGGGTCTACAATGGAAGATGAGTTCTATTACAATCCCTGGCTTTGAACCCCAGTTCTCATAGTTTCACATAGAAGTTACAAGCACAATTCAGATTCCTTCATAATTTGTGGTTCCCATACGAGCTAGGGTCTACAATTAAAAGTCCTTATTGAATCCTAGTCTCTAAGATTGAACCCGATTTCTCATAGTTTCCTGGCCTATGGTGGCAAAAAAGTCACAAGCACATTGCAGAACTTCCTCATGACTTGCGGGTCTCATACAACATTCAGGTCTACACTCAAGCCCAGGTTCTTCAATTAAAGCCAAGCATTTATAGGATCCCAAAGTCTACAACTGTAGACAGGTAGGTCTACAACTATAACAGGGTTTCAGGATCCTGACCTGTGTTGACAGAGAAGTCATAAACACATTGCAGAGTACTTCATGACTCATGGGTCTCACTTTCAGTCAACAATCAAACCCAGGGTTTAAAATTGAAGCCAGGTTCCTGTAGAATCCTAAGCTAATTTCTTATAGTTTCCTGTTCTGTGTTGGCATAAAAGTCACAGACACATTGCAGAACTTCAGCCCAGGGTGTATTATTATACTAGAATCCCAGGGTACACAACTCAAGCCAAGTATCATAGGATCCATGCCTGTGTTGGCATGAAAGTCTTAGGCACATTGTCATGACTACAACATCGTGGACCTAGGGTCTACACCCAAGCCCAGGGTCTACAATTAAAACTAATTTCTTATAGGATCCAAGGGTCAACAACTGAAGAAAGGTTCTCATGTCATTCGGACCTGTGTTGGCATAAAAGACACAAGCACAGTGCATAATCCTTTATGACTTTGGGTCTCATACAACATCCTGGAACCATGGTCTACACTCAAGCCCAGGGTCTGCAATTAAAACTAATTTCTTATAGGATTTTAGGATCAACAACTGAAGAAAGGTTCTCATGTCATTCTGACCTGTGTTGGCATAGAAGACACAAGCACAGTGCATAATCCTTTATGACTTTGGGTCTTATACAACATCCTGGATCCATGGTCTACACTTAAGCCTAGGGTCTACAATTAAAACCAAGTTCTTATAGGATCCCAAGGTCTACAACTGAAGACAAGTTCTCATAGGATCCTGACTTATAGGCCCATGACCTATGGCACTTTGCAGAGTCCATCATGACTTTGGGTCTCACACAAGCCAAGTTCTTAGAGAATCCTAGGAGATACAATTGAACTCAATTTCTCAATGTTTTCTGGCCGGTCTCGGCATTCTGACCCAAATCCGAAGCCCATCAACGGTCGAGAGCAGTCATCTCATGTTGTATGGTGTTAGTAACACTGTGTTACGGATTTCTCAGCAGAGAAATCCCCTTCTATAGGATGACCAGTAATTGAGTGTTGTAAGACAGAGGCAGATTTGTGGCAAACAGTGTTTAATGGTGGCAAACAGTAAACACGGGTGAACACAGCAAACATACACGTGCTGAGGCTGCTGTACAGATACTCAAGTGAACACTGCAAACCTACATGCACTGGGATCCAGTTCAAAAGTCCAAAGTCCAAAAGCAGATCAAAAGGCTTTGGCAGGGGCCCTGGGTCTCACTTTTGAAAACAATACAAGAAGTCAATGCAATGCTGATCCACCGGCTGCAAGGGTGGATCAGCTTATAAAGGGCAGGAAGTAGCACCTCTGCAGGAGAGGGCCACCTGCTGGTGGAGCAGCGTATGGCAGGGGAAAACCCAGGAAAAGGAGCCAGCCAAAGGCAATACAGGGCAGATGCATGCTCCCATATTGCGGAGGAACTCCAGACCTCACACACTGTACTGTAGATTTGCTAATCCTAAGATACACAGCTGCTACTACACAACCTAACGGATCAATTTGTACGCCACTGACTCTGAGTTATAGACCGGCTTTAAGGGTTGGCAAACTGGCCAATTGCCTAGGGACCCCATCGGTAAAGAGGGCCCTAAGAAAAGGTGATCAGTACATTGTCTCCGGATGGGGGAGGGGGGTTATAATCAGTTATGGGCTTCAGATCCAGGCTAATGCTAGATTTATCCGCCATGCCTCCGGCCAGCGCCAGCGGGTGGCAGGAACTGGTATAACAGTCTATTGGAGTCTTTACTAGTTAACCAAACAGTTTTAAATATATACTTAAAGAGGAACATCAGGGTAGGTTAAAACCTCCCCCAAACCTCACCAGACTGTTTCATCCCCTTTGGGCACTAAATACTCACCTCTCCAGGGGATCCATCTTCTGGATCTGGGTGACCTTCCAATGTGGCGGCGCCATCTTGCATCCTATCAGGCCCCCGATCTCGCACCTGCGCAGTGCCCATGAATGGGATGCAATGGAGCCTCCCGAAATCCCGCGAGACTTCGCTGACACACAATTTCTTACGCCACTGGACACACAAAGTGGGGTCAGATGTCGCACAGCTTTGGATTAGTCTCGGCAGCTTTGCTGTTAAAGTACCGTCGCTTCTCGTCTGGCAGACGAGCCCGACGCTTCTTCGGTGATGGAGCGTCACGCGGCAGGTGCGCGGCTGGGCCCACGTCCGGCAGAACAAGGCCGTCTATTGTCGAGCATCATCGAAATTGCCAATGTTGGACACCATCCACGCGTTATTCTTGGGAGGCCGCGGTCCCGCCTCTGTACAGCGCTGGATGTGATTCGTCTCATTCTTCCCAATTACGGGCCAGTCTGGTGCATTTCCCATCTCTGATCTCTCGATTCAAACACAGAAGAACGCGCGCGCGCGCGCTGCCAGGGACGGGTGCCAAGGTTCCTCTTAGGGGCCCGGCTCTATTAAACCTGGCCCGTGGCTTCTGTAGTAAAAGCGTAACACTTCATTATAATCCCACGTTTTTATTTATCGATTGCCAAACACACATTTGGAGCCGCGAGTGATGTCTCTTCACTTCCATTAGATGTGATCCCGCTCTATCACTTCACACCCCCGCGTGAATTTTAGTGGCCCCTTCCCTAGAAGCTTTTCTCATTACACCATCTAAGGAGGTTTATTCATGAAGGGATTAGCGCCAGGTAGCGCCTCGTAGCGGCAGGCAGCGTCTGGTGAACGCCGGGCGCTGTACACAAAACCACATTTATGAAGGGGAATCTGGTGAGCGCCTCTAACAGCGCCATGTAGCGCCATGTATTATTACAGGCAGGTCAGTGTATAGCGCCTCTAACAGCGCCATGTAGAGTCACATGTATTATTACAGGCAGGTCAGTGTATAGCACCTCTAACAGCGCCATGTAGCGTCACATGTATTATTACAGGCAGGTCAGTGTATAGCACCTCTAACAGCGCCATGTAGCGTCATATGTATTATTACAGGCAGGTCAGTGTATAGCGCCTCTAACAGCGTCATGTAGCGTCACATGTATTATTACAGGCAGGTCAGTGTATAGCACCTCTAACAGCGCCATGTAGCGTCACATGTATTATTACAGGCAGGTCAGTGTATAGCGTCTCTAATAGCGTCATGTAGCGTCACATGTATTATTACAGGCAGGTCAGTGTATAGTGCCTCTAACAGCGCCATGTAGCGTCACATGTATTATTACAGGCAGGTCAGTGTATAGCGCCTCTAACAGCGTCATGTAGCGTCACATGTATTATTACAGGCAGGTCAGTGTATAGCACCTCTAACAGCGCCATGTAGCGTCACATGTATGATTACAGGCAGGTCAGTGTATAGCACCTCTAACAGCGCCATGTAGCGTCACATGTATTATTACAGGCAGGTCAGTGTATAGCGCCTCTAACAGCGCCATGTAGCGTCACATGTATTATTACAGGCAGGTCAGTGTATAGCACCTCTAACAGCGCCATGTAGCGTCACATGTATTATTACAGGCAGGTCAGTGTATAGCACCTCTAACAGCGCCATGTAGCGTCACATGTATTATTACAGGCAGGTCAGTGTATAGCACCTCTAACAGCGCCATGTAGCGTCACATGTATTATTACAGGCAGGTCAGTGTATAGCACCTCTAACAGCGCCATGTAGCGTCACATGTATTATTACAGGCAGGTCAGTGTATAGCGCCTCTAACAGCACCATGTAGCGTCACATGTATTATTACAGGCAGGTCAGTGTATAGCGCCTCTAACAGCGCCATGTAGCGTCACATGTATGATTACAGGCAGGTCAGTGTATAGCGCCTCTAACAGCGCCATGTAGCGTCACATGTATTATTACAGGCAGGTCAGTGTATAGCGCCTCTAACAGCGCCATGTAGCGTCACATGTATTATTACAGGCAGGTCAGTGTATAGCGCCTCTAACAGCACCATGTAGCGTCACATGTATTATTACAGGCAGGTCAGTGTATAGCGCCTCTAACAGCGCCATGTAGCGTCACATGTATGATTACAGGCAGGTCAGTGTATAGCGCCTCTAACAGCGCCATGTAGCGTCACATGTATTATTACAGGCAGGTCAGTGTATAGCGCCTCTAACAGCGCCATGTAGCGTCACATGTATGATTACAGGCAGGTCAGTGTATAGCGCCTCTAACAGCGCCATGTAGCGTCACATGTATTATTACAGGCAGGTCAGTGTATAGCACCTCTAACAGCGTCATGTAGCGTCACATGTATTATTACAGGCAGGTCAGTGTATAGCACCTCTAACAGCGCCATGTAGCGTCACATGTATTATTACAGGCAGGTCAGTGTATAGCACCTCTAACAGCGCCATGTAGCGTCACATGTATTATTACAGGCAGGTCAGTGTATAGCGCCTCTAACAGCACCATGTAGCGTCACATGTATTATTACAGGCAGGTCAGTGTATAGCGCCTCTAACAGCGCCATGTAGCGTCACATGTATGATTACAGGCAGGTCAGTGTATAGCACCTCTAACAGCGCCATGTAGCGTCACATGTATTATTACAGGCAGGTCAGTGTATAGCACCTCTAACAGCGCCATGTAGCGTCACATGTATTATTACAGGCAGGTCAGTGTATAACGCCTCTAACAGCGCCATGTAGCGTCACATGTATTATTACAGGCAGGTCAGTGTATAGCACCTCTAACAGCGCCATGTAGTGTCACATGTATTATTACAGGCAGCTCAGCGTATAGCGCCGGTGCTCTAGTTTCCAGAGCCAGGTATTACCTGTCGCTAACTGTCGCTCTCCCATACATTTCAATGGACGTTCCTTTTCTTCTGTTTAAACAGGGTTCTATTATTATTATTATTTTTTTTTTTTCCTCTCCAATCATTGTGTGACGTCTCCTGGCCTAGAAAGAGTCATTTTTGAAAACTCTTTTATATTTTTATGCAGAATTGTCATTACAGGTCTGGCACTAAAGTGTTAATGTCACAGTGTTATAACAATGTCATTCCATGTGTTTTCGCTTTGTTACTGGTGGATATGTGATCAGAAACAGACTTTAATCACACAGCGTCCGGCCCCAGTGCTTCGTGGGCGGCTGTTGACTCAGCGGTTGCTCAGTTTTCAAATTAAAGCGCTAGTTTCTACCGCTGAAGCCGCGTAAGTTTGCCGGCTGACCCGGGGGGTTTCGTACCATGGGATGCCCCAGAGGTGTAGCCAGGCTTTCTGCCACCCGGGGCAAAGATTCGAAACGGCGCCCCCCACTTGTGCACAGGCCCCCTTTTGGCGCCCCTTCTACCCCACTGCACCCGGGGCAAATGCTCCCCTTGACTCCCCCCAGCTACGCCCCTGGGATGCCCCAGGGGGATACTAGCATCTGACCCTAGCCATTCAGATAGGCCAGAGGCAGGAGCCCCTGCGCAAGGCTGAACGCCGGCGCTGTACACTGAGGCCGGGATAATGATGAATCAGACGCTACATGGCGCTATCCCAGTCGCTCAACAGATTCTGCTTGATAAATGTGTAATTGCTGCCGTGTCCGGCGTTCACCTGTCGCTACCTGTCATTTACAAGGCGCTACCTGGCGCTATCCCTTCATGAATAAGGCCCTAAACCTTTTTTCATATTATAACCTTTTGTGAACTGGTACAGGGGTAATTCTATGGGGGTAAGCTGCGCCCCCCCCACCTCCCCCCCCGCGCGCGCGCGTTCCGGCCTCCCGCTCTTGACGGAATCTGATCGCCCGGAAAATCCCGTCTTTGAAGCGAACGCGGCGTGCCGAGCATTTATCCGCGTCCTCTGAAATATTCATGGGCTCGCGCGTGTTTATTTACATAAGATTTAATTTATTCATCGTTTACCTAAATTTGCTGCAGCGCGCAACTACGCGCGATTAAAGTGCAACAAAACCTATAAGATTCCCGGGCCAATCGCTTTCCTCCTCTCTGGGCAAATCAGGATGCCCCCCCCCCCCGTGTGAAACCCCCCGACCCCGCGTTTACTTACCTTGCTGCCAGGTCCAACGGTTCCTTTCTGTGTCATTCCTTCTTTTCTTTCTTTCTGTGTCATTCCTTCTTTTCTTCCTTTCTGTGTCATTCCTTCTTTTCTTCTTTTCTGTGTCATTCCTTCTTTTCTTCCTTTCTGTGTCATTCCTTCTTTTCTTCCTTTCTGTGTCATTCCTTCTTTTCTTCCTTTCCTTCTTTTCTTCCTTACTGTGTCATTCCTTCTTTTCTTTCTGTGTCATTCCTTCTTTTCTTCCTTTCTGTGTCATTCCTTCTTTTCTTCCTTTCTGTGTCATTCCTTCTTTTCTTCCTTTCCTTCTTTTCTTCCTTACTGTGTCATTCCTTCTTTTCTTCCTTTCTGTGTCATTCCTTCTTTTCTTCCTTACTGTGTCATTCCTTCTTTTCTTCCTTTCTGTGTCATTCCTTCTTTTCTTCCTTACTGTGTCATTCCTTCTTTTCTTCCTTTCTGTGTCATTCCTTCTTTTCTTCCTTTCCTTCTTTTCTTCCTTTCTGTGTCATTCCTTCTTTTCTTCCTTTCCTTCTTTTCTTCCTTTCTGTGTCATTCCTTCTTTTCTTCCTTTCTGTGTCATTCCTTCTTTTCTTTCTTTCTGTGTCATTCCTTCTTTTCTTCCTTTCTGTGTCATTCCTTCTTTTCTTTCTTTCTGTGTCATTCCTTTTTTTCTTCCTTTCCTTCTTTTCTTCCTTTCTGTGTCATTCCTTCTTTTCTTCCTTACTGTGTCATTCCTTCTTTTCTTCCTTTCTGTGTCATTCCTTCTTTTCTTCCTTTCTGTGTCATTCCTTCTTTTCTTCCTTTCTGTGTCATTCCTTCTTTTCTTCCTTTCTGTGTCATTCCTTCTTTTCTTCCTTACTGTGTCATTCCTTCTTTTCTTCCTTTCTGTGTCATTCCTTCTTTTCTTCCTTTCTGTGTCATTCCTTCTTTTCTTCCTTTCTGTGTCATTCCTTCTTTTCTTCCTTTCTGTGTCATTCCTTCTTTTCTTCCTTTCTGTGTCATTCCTTCTTTTCTTCCTTTCCTTCTTTTATTCCTTTCTGTGTCATTCCTTCTTTTCTTCCTTACTGTGTCATTCCTTCTTTTCTTCCTTTCCTTCTTTTCTTCCTTTCTGTGTCATTCCTTCTTTTCTTCCTTTCTGTGTCATTCCTTCTTTTCTTTCTTTCTGTGTCATTCCTTCTTTTCTTCCTTTCTGTATCATTCCTTCTTTTCTTTCTTTCTGTGTCATTCCTTCTTTTCTTCCTTTCTGTGTCATTCCTTCTTTTCTTTCTTTCTGTGTCATTCATTTTTTTCTTCCTTTCCTTCTTTTCTTCCTTTCTGTGTCATTCCTTCTTTTCTTCCTTTCTGTGTCATTCCTTCTTTTCTTCCTTTCTGTGTCATTCCTTCTTTTCTTCCTTTCTGTGTCATTCCTTCTTTTCTTCCTTTCTGTGTCATTCCTTCTTTTCTTCCTTTCCTTCTTTTCTTCCTTCCTGTGTCATTCTTCCTTTTCTTCTTTTCTGTGTCATTCCTTCTTTTCTTTCTTTCTGTGTCATTCCTTCTTTTCTTCCTTTCTGTGTCATTCCTTCTTTTCTTCCTTTCCTTCTTTTCTTCCTTCCTGTGTCATTCTTCCTTTTCTTCTTTTCTGTGTCATTCCTTCTTTTCTTCCTTTCTGTGTCATTCCTTCTTTTCTTCCTTTCTGTGTCATTCCTTCTTTTCTTCCTTTCTGTGTCATTCCTTCTTTTCTTCCTTTCTGTGTCATTCCTTCTTTTCTTCCTTACTGTGTCATTCCTTCTTTTCTTCCTTTCTGTGTCATTCCTTCATTTCTTCCTTTCTGTGTCATTCCTTCTTTTCTTCCTTTCTGTGTCATTCCTTTTGTTCTTCCTTTTTCTTCCTTTTCTTCCTTTTTTTCTTCCTTTTTCTTCCTTTCCTTCCTTTCTCTCTTTCTGTGTCATTCCTTCTTTTCTTCCTTTCCTTCTTTTCTTTCTGTGTCATTCCTTCTTTTCTTCCTTTCTGTGTCATTCCTTTTTTTCTTCCTTTCTGTGTCATTCCTTCTTTTCTTCCTTACTGTGTCATTCCTTCTTTTCTTCCTTACTGTGTCATTCCTTCTTTTCTTCCTTTCTGTGTCATTCCTTCTTTTCTTCCTTTCTGTGTCATTCCTTCTTTTCTTCATTTCCTTCTTTTCTTCCTTTCTGTGTCATTCCTTCTTTTCTTCCTTTCTGTGTCATTCCTTCTTTTCTTCCTTTCTGTGGCATTCCTTTTTTTCTTCCTTTCCTTCTTTTCTTTCTTTCTGTGTCATTCCTTCTTTTCTTCCTTTCTGTGTCATTCCTTCTTTTCTTCCTTTCCTTCTTTTCTTTCTTTCTGTGTCATTCCTTCTTTTCTTCCTTTCTGTGTCATTCCTTCTTTTCTTCCTTTCCTTCTTTTCTTTGTGTGTCATTCCTTTTTTTCTTCCTTTCCTTCTTTTCTTTGTGTGTCATTCCTTCTTTTCTTCCTTTCCTTCTTTTCTTTGTGTGTCATTCCTTCTTTTCTTCCTTTTTCTTCCTTTCCTTCTTTTCTTCCTTTCTGTGTCATTCCTTTTTTTCTTCCTTTTTCTTCCTTTCCTTCTTTTCTCTCTTTCTGTGTCATTCCTTCTTTTCTTTCTGTGTTATTCCTTCTTTTCTTCCTTTCTGTGTCATTCCTTTTTTTCTTCCTTTCCTTCTTTTCTTCCTTTCTCTGTCATTCCTTCTTTTCCTTCTTTTTGCATCATCATCGGAGAGCCCCGGGGGAAAGCACCCAATCCCAGGATAGTCGTTATCCAGGGTTTAGTTCCACTTTAACTGGTGAGCCGCGGGATGCGCAAAGCGGACGGTCGCGCCCATTTCCTCCCGCTCGGGATGATAAACGGCGGAGGAAGGGAGCCGCTCCTTTTTTCTTGCACGGCGGCGTCCTGCGCCTCCAATCGCGGCGGTGGCGGGGGCGCGTCGGCTGGCGGCTAATTGCAGGTTGGCATCTTTCGGGGGCCTCGCCTTCTGGGCGCAGACGGTGACGGCGCCTTAGCGAAGCTTCCACGTCGCCGGCTGAATGCAGACAGCGGGAGCGTGAAATCGTTCCCTCGCCATCCGCCGCCAGCAGCCGCCTGTTCCAGCGACACCCCGCGAAAAGGTGTCGCGTTCCTGAACGGAGCGCGACGGGAGGAATTATGTAATGGATTAAACAACAGATGTGCAAAGAAGCGAAAATACGAGCGGCTGCGCCAAACCCGCGTCACTTTATTTTTAATGCGTTTTAAAATAACGCGGCTCAGGAAATTAAAAAAAAAAAAAAACGTTGCGGTGCCAAAATGGCGAATGGCGCTCGGATTCCGGTCGGTTCAATTGGTATGAGCGACCTGTGGGGGTGTCACACAGCGGGGCATCCCGATTTTAGATGCCCCGGGGGGAGGGAATCGATTGGCCCGGGATTCGTATAGGTTTTGGTCCATTTTAATTTCTGATTTCTGATTGGTTGTCCTGGGTCATGTGTTGTTCTAATTAGTTACAGAGTTACATAGCTAATACGGTTCAAAAAAGACACATGTCCATCAAGTTCAACCAAGAGGGAGGGGAAGTTATTTATTTTATTTTTTGTCTTTATTTTTATTTTTTTATTGATAACCGCTAATAGTAACTGTTAATGTTCTTTTCTTCTAAATAAGCATCTCATCCTTTTTTGAAGCTGTCAGCGGTTGATGCTGTAACAAGCTTCTGTGGGAGGCTATTCCATAGATTTATAGTTCTTATGGTAAAAAACGATTGTCGCCTCCGGTGACGGGGAGGCTGATTCATCCCTAGCGCCAGGTAGCGACAGAGGAGCGTCTGTAGCGGCATTTTCAGAGCGCCCGCTAGTAGTCGCAGTGCTCGGCCGTGGGTCGCTAGTTTATAACGACTCAGACGCTGTTCAGTAATGTTGAATACATCGTGAGGAGTCGCTATTTGACCAGTACAGCGCTGTATGGGAGCGCATGTTAGCGGCTGCTCATAGCGACCGACTCACACCATATTCAGCAAAAAAACAGCTTCACAATTCTCTGGCGCTGAAAAATGCTTCTCTGAAGCCCAGAGCGCAGGAGGCTGTGTGATTAAAGTCTGTTTTTCAGCATCTATCCACCAGTAACAAAGCGAAAACATATGGAATTACATTGTAACAACATTGTAACATAAACACTTTAATGGCAGAGCTGTGATGTCATTTCTGAGGAAATATATAAAATTGAAAAAATCTGAAAAAACTGCTTTTTCAATGTCAGGAGAGGTCACAGAATTATTTGAGATTTAAAAAAAAAAAAAAAAAAGGTTTTAAGAGAAGAAAAGTATCGTCCATTGAAATGTATGGGAGAGCGACAGGTAGCGAGAGGTCATACCTGGCGCTGTGCAAGGCTGAACGCCGGCGCTGTTCGCTGAGGCTGTGAAAATGATGAATCAGACGCTACATGGCGCTATCCCAGTCGCTAAACAGATTCTGCTTGATAAATGTGTAATTGCTGCCGTGTCCGGCGACCACCAGTCGTTATCTGTCGCTACCTCTCATTAACCAGGCGCTACCTGGCGCTATCCCTTCTTAATAGGGGCCTACATTTTTTTTTTCCCAATCGAAGGCAGCGCCCCCTTGTCCTTAGAGAGGATTTTACATGAAACAGTGTTTCCCCATATTTTTTGTATGGGCCATTTATATATTTATACAAGTTAATCATGTCTCCCCTCAGTCGTCTCCTCTCAAGACTAAACAGATTTCATTCTCGTAATCTTTCCTCATAACTAAGATCCTTCATTCCTCTTATTAGTTTGGTGGCTCCTCTGCTCCCTTTCCATAGTCACAGCGTCCTTTCTATGAATAGGTGCCCAGAACTGGACGGCATATTCCAGGTGAGGGCGCACCAGTGCCTTGTAAAGAGGCAAAATTACTCACCTATCCCGTGATTCCAGGCCTCTATTAATGCATGATAGTATCTTGGTGGCCTTGTACAGAGGTGATATTACTCACCTATCCCGTGATTCCAGGCCTCTATTAATGCATGATAACATCTTGGTGGCCTTGGAAGCAGCTGCTTGGCATTGCATGCTGTTATTTAGCCTGTGATCTATCATTACCCCCAGATCCTTCTCCACTAGTGACTCTCCCAGTTTTACTCCCCCGAGGACATAATGTCCGTCTGATTATTGGACCCGGAGTGCTTTGCGTGTGCACACAGAGCACTATCTTTGGTGGGGGCGGGCGGATACTTTGTATCACCGGATGACTTCCTAAGGAATTAGCACTTCAGCCCCCCTACGGCTTCCAATGAGAGGGAGCGCGCCGCCGATTCAGCCGCATAATGGGGATTATAATGAGCGAGACGAATACAATTAGAAACCCGCGTTAATGTCTCCGCCGTCACCTGTACCGAGCCGGCGCTCGGTGGGGAGGCAGCTTGTTAAAGGGCCGGCTCCAATTATTTCTCAGCCTCTCCTTTCAGGGAGAGAATTAGCGGGTGTAATTCGGAGATGGGCTCGTGGTCGGGGGTCTTTGGCGAACGGTGGGGGGGGGCGCGGTGATGTTACAACACTTTCTCTAATTCCGCAGACTACTCCGTTAATGAAGAGAGTTTGTCTCTGCGTGCGGCGCAGCGTCCGCCGTCGGATAATTAGGAGAGGGCGCGTGTTTCGCCGCAGAAGACGTCACCTGGCCGACTGTCTTGGTGCCCCTCTAATGGTTAAGTGGCTAATTACCAACCCAGACGCGACCCCTGCTCTGCCTCTGACCTTCTTCCGTCTGCTGCACTAGTCACCTCCTCTCACTGCCGCCTCCGGGACTTCTCTGGGATGCCTTCCTTCACTCATTCTGACACTCCCTAACACTCCAAGCTTTTTAAAGAGGAACAACACACATGAATTTGACTTTCCTGTGTGTTGTTACCCTCTGTGGCGGCATCCCAATTTGGTATGCCCCGCTGTGTGTACACCCCCCCCCCGGTAGTCCCTGTTTCTCTTACCTTTCTTCTGCTCCCACGGCGCAGACACGGGCAAGAGCGAGTGTGCTGATTGGCTGAGCGGCTCACCTAGGCGGCTAAGCAGTCAAACGGCACCAAAAAGAAGCTGAGCGGCACCGCCAGCCACATTCCCCGCCCACCTGGCAGCTGTGCTGGGACAGCGCCGCCCATTCAGGATGGTCGGGTGCAGGTGCGCGGCTAGGGGTGAGAGCGGGGATGCGGCCAGAGCGGACTGACGCAGCGAGGGTTCTGGAAGAGGGTAAGGGGTTTCGGGGTTCACACAGTGGCACATCCCGATTCAGGATGCCCCAAGGACTGCAACTCAGGAGGCCCTGGAGTCTTATAGAATCCAGGACCTCCAAAGTTCCTCTTTAAAGTGGACCAAAAGCCAGGATTTTGACTATCCTGGGTTTTGGTCCTTTCCCCCGATTGGGGATGCCCCGCTGCGTGAAACCCCCCAGATCGCCCGAAGAAACTCACCTCTTCCTGGTCCTGGAGCCACTGACATCACGTCATCTAAGACGGCGTCTAAGACCAGCGGCTTCTCTAACAGGGAACAAATGGCTGGCGTGACGCGCCCTGGGACGGAGGGAGGGATAGCGGGAATGCGGCTCACGCATGCGCCGTTGGACCGGGAAGTAAGGTAAGTGAACGGGGCGACCTGGGAGGTGTCACGCAGCTCGATTTTGTTTCCCCCGGGGGAAGGTAATCGATAGGCCTGAGAATCTTATAGATTCCCGGGTGGATCAAGCTGGGTTTTGGTCCACTTTAAAGCACCCTCAAAACTTTAAACACAAACCCCATGACTGGGTTTAAAGTGGCACAAAACCCACCAGCCGCTGGCCTGGAATCTAAAAGATTTGGGATGCCCCGATGTGTGAAACCCCCCGGGGCACCAGTAGTAACTCACCTTACTCTGCTCCAATGGTGCATGCGCGGGCTTTCGTCCGATCGGGGCCACCTGCTGTGCCTACGTCATTCATCAAACAGGTGATTATTGTGAATTTTACACGGCAAAGTCAAATTCCCAGGTTTTGTTCCGCTTTAAAGTGGACTAAAACCCACGTGACGTAAGTGGTTTCGAGCGCACTGATTGGACAAGCGGCCGCGCAGAACCGGGAAGAGGTGAGTGAGTTCAGGCAATCTGGGGGTATTACACAGTGGGGTGCCCCGGGGGAAAGGATCTTAACCCAGGATAGTCAAAATCCTAGGTTTTGGTCCACTTTAAGTCTCTCTTTGCCTCCTGTTTGCACACCGAAAATCTATGCGTGTCATAGGGCCCATAAAGTGGATATAGTCTAATGCTGGACGTTCAGTATCAGAAACCTTTGGCTGGAGTTGGCCTTTAACATATTGTATCAGTGCAATGCACAGCCTGCTAAAGAGGGCTCCTGCGTCACCCGGTCCCCCTCCTGGCTGTTGTGGTGGAAATGTGGCAGATCAAAGCTGAGAACATTCAAAGTCAGGCTGCCAACAAACAGACAGACAGCACCGCCAACATCTGACTGTCAATAAAACCCCACGGGCACCGCGCCGCCCCCCTGTGGAGGGCACAGATTGCCGCCATCTTGACAGTAAAAGTTTAAAGACTTGATTTAATTGTGTTAACCTTCAGGTCAGCCTGAGGAGACACAAGGCAGGATCACGAGCTATATACTATAGTGCTTCTGTATCCTCCCTTATACCCTAATAGAGTGTAAGCTCTTCTCCTCCTGTATCCTCCCTTATACCCTAATAGATTGTAAGCTCTTCTCCTCCTGTATCCTCCCTTATACCCTAATAGATTGTAAGCTCTTCTCCTCCTGTATCCTCCCTTATACCCTAATAGAGTGTAAGCTCTTATTCTCCTGTATCCTCCCTTATACCCTAATAGAGTGTAAGCTCTTCTCCTCCTGTATCCTCCCTTATACCCTAATAGAGTGTAAGCTCTTCTCCTCCTGTATCCTCCCTTATACACTAATAGAGTGTAAGCTCTTCTCCTGTATCCTCCCTTATAACCCAATAGAGTGTAAGCTCTTCTCCTCCTGTATTCTCTCTTATACCCTAATAGAGTGTAAGCTCTTCTCCTCCTGTATCCTCCCTTATACCCTAATAGAGTGTAAGCTCTTCTCCTTCTGTATCCTCCCTTATACCCTAATAGATTGTAAGCTCTTCTTCTCCTGTATCCTCCCTTATACCCTAATAGAGTGTAAGCTCTTCTCCTTCTGTATCCTCCCTTATACCCTAATAGAGTGTAAGCTCTTCTCCTTCTGTATCCTCCCTTATACCCTAATAGAGTGTAAGCTCTTCT
>CM051242.1:4498130-4543130 GCA_027917425.1 Gastrophryne carolinensis
TCAGTCGCTAAGCAGGATCGGCTTGATAAATGTGTGATTGCGGAGGGGAGCCGGCGTTCTCGTGGCGGTGAGCGTCATTACCGTTCGCTCACCATTCGCTACCTGGCGCTATCCCTTGTTAAATAAGGGCCATAGTTTGAGGATAACAAATAAAGTGCACATGCAAAAGAAATAAATTCAAAAGGTGACATTAAAGAGGATACTCATCAAGTCAGGAGTAAATGTGCCGAGTGGTCACATGATCCCCAAACTATGTTTGTTGTGTATAATGTGAGCACTTTAGAGACACCTTTCAGGCAGCCTCCTTGTTTATTATCTGCAGACTATTTGTTACATGTCTATATTTATATACTGTTATATTTTTTTATAGTATTAGCACTGATTGGTTACGCTGTGCTCACACTGACAGTGGATACGTTCTGCAACATTGAAACATTTTGCTGGAGATGAAGGTGATTGGAGTTCAATCCCCTGATTGATTTCAACCTTGTATGTTGTGTATGTTCAAGCTGATGATAGTGTTTGTATTCTTGAAATACATTTATTTTATTGTATTAATCTGGAACAATCAGTTTTTGGCTACAGTTAGGGGGGCTTTGTGCCCAATTCTTTTCCTATTCTGAAGCCTGAATAGACAAATTAAGAGACTTGGAAGATGCTTCCGTCCGCTTTGTCTGTAATGGGGTGATTGGTGGGGGCTCTTCCCACAGTATGTAATGGGGTGATTGGTGGGGGCTCTGCACACTGTAATAGGGTGATAGTGGGAGATTTGTACACTGTCTTTAATGGGGTGATGGCCGGGACGCTGTCTGTAATGGGGTGATTGGTGGGGACTCTGCGCACTGTAATAGGGTAATTGTGGGGGATTCTGCACCCTGTCTTTAATAGGGTGATGGGGGGATTTCTGCACACTGTAATGGGGTGATTGTGAAGGGAAACTAAATGCTGCCTGTTATGGGGTGATTGGTGGGGATTCTGCACCCTGTCTTTAATAGGGTGATGGGGGGATTTCTGCACACTGTAATGGGGTGATTGTGAAGGGATTCTGAATGCTGCCTGTTATGGGGTGATTGGTGGGGACTCTGTACACTGTCTGTAATAGAGTGATTGTGGGGGATGCTACGCTGTCTGTAATGGGGTGATTGGTTGGGGATTCTGCACACCGTCTTTAATAGGGTGATGGGGGGGGGTTGGAACACTGTTATGGGGTGATTGGGAGGGGATTCTGAATGCTGCCTGTTATTGGGTGAATAGGAGGGATTATTTTAGCACGCTATTTGGTGCAGAATATATTTTCTTATTTTCCTCCTCTAAACCCTGGGTGCCTCTTATGGGCAGGTGCATCTTATAGAGCCAAACATATGGATGGTAAGTGGGTCTATAGGCAGGTAAACAGGCGGATATGTCAGCCAGGATGTGAACATCATCAACACAATCACCATTTTTTTTATCTATCTTATACTGCAACAGCCATCATACCTCAATGACTGACATCACTGCTGATCTGGGCTGGAGAATCCAGTTGTGTGCTATTCTCGGGGCCCTTCACCACTTCTCCCCGCCGGCTCCAATCCTCACCACCTCTCAGTTATTTGCTAGTCCCCCAAGTCCGGAGAAATGGCGCTCCAAAGTTGTTTACCTTGGGAATCGATTGCACCTCATCCAGGGAGGTTCACTTCTCAGCCTTGGTTCTCCAGGACCATGGGAGCAAGGAAGCCCAAACTTACAGAGAATGTAGCTGAGATCTTCACCAATTTATAGACCCCATATCCGGAGAGCAACAGTACTAGGACTTTTCAGAACAGCCGTTCTCGGCTGATCGACATTCCTTTGCAGAGCAGACCTGAAGTCCTCCTTTTTCCAAAGACACCTTTAGTAAGTCGCTAGCCCCCCTGGATCCGGAGAACTGAGGCTCCAAATTATTCTGGGAATCAATGCACCTTGACCAGGATGGTACAGTTCGGAACGTCAGATCTCCAGACCTATGGGGGCTAACAACCCACTGGAGGTGTAATTGAAAAGTGGAGAACCTCAGATATACACCCCTACAAGGGCATGTGGATCTGGGATGACCAGACCAAATTCCCAGTACTGTTTCTTGCGGGTGTCAGAGGGTGGTGCAATTCTGCGTACTAGATCTCCAGACCTAGGGGGGGCTAATGACTCACTGGAGGTGCCATTGGAAAGCGGGGAACCTCAGATTTACACCCCTACAAGGGCATGTGGATCCGGGATGACCACCAGACCAAAATCCCCGTACTGATTCTTGCGGGTGTCAGAGGGTGGTACAATTCCGAGTGTTGGATCTCCATTCCTAGGGGAGCTAAAGACCCACTGGAGGTGTAGTTGGAAAGGGATAAGCTCAGGTATACACACCTAAAAGGACATGTAGATTGGGGCTGGCCAGACCAAGTGGAGGCACCGCAAAAATCCCAGTACCCCCAACCATAGCCACAAAGTTGGTGGAGGACCTATTGTAGGGCAAATGGTTGAGGCCCCTTGCACCCCGCCTACAATCCGCCCCTGCCACTGCAGTTCACCCGCTGTCTAGCCAGACCAAGTGGGGCTAACGACCCACTGGAGGTGTAGTTGGAAAGGGGAGAAACTCAGGTATACACACCTACAAGGGCATGTAGATTGGGGCTGACCAGAGCAAGTGGAGGCACTGCAAAAATCCCAGTACCCCCAACCATAGCCACAAAGTTGGTGGAGGACCTCTTGCAGGGCAAATGGTGGAGGCCCCTTGCACCCTGCCTATAATCTGACCCGGCCATCGCAGTTCGCCCGCTGTCAAGACAACCCTGTTTGCTAGTGAATAGCACACAATTTGACCGGCAAACTGCGAAGAAGACACAGCAAAATGCATTGCAAAGTCTGAGTTCACTGGTGTTCAATGCAGTAGGTTTTGCTTACTCGCCAGTCTGTAATGCGTGCGTCACGCATCCGGCAACCATGCTTTTGTGTAAAGCAGTGAACACAGTAAATTACCACCATAATATTAATATAAAGAAATATTTAATCTATACCAGTGTATCTATAATCTCAGGTTTCGTTTGAGGGTGGTAATAAATCAGCACCAGGAACCTTCTCTCTTGCCCAGGGCCGCTCTCCGCAGGCCTTTCCCCCATATTAGATGATCTCCTCTATAACCAGCACAAATTATCAGTGGCACATTGGCCAGACCATAGAGGAACAGATACTGCCATTCACCTGATTTACTAAAGCTGAACTTATTACCCCGGCCCCGAAGGCCTGAACGACAGAGCTGCCGGGAGGATTCAATAAAAGAAATGCTTAACAGTCCATCGGATGTCACATCGTGTGAATAAACAGTCCCTGACTCCATCTCCCGGCAATCACTCCCCTCCCCATCCATTATTTCTACATAATCGCTGGCCTCAGGTTACTCAGCCATGTGGGGAGAATCTTCCCTGTACCGAGGAACCCAGAACTCCATCAAGTGTGTTTTTTTATTCTATTTATTGTTCATAGTCAGAAACTCTTACGCATGCTGGATGCCCTTGGTGCTGAAAGACATCAGTAGTAGATACCATCAGTGCTGGATGCCCTCACTGCTGGATGCCCTGAGCACTGGGTGCTCATTAATGGATGCCCTTGGTATTGGATACCTTTGGTACTGGATGCCCTCATTGCTGGATGCCCTTGGTATTGGATATCTTTAATACTGGATGCCCTCATTGCTGAATGACCTTGGTACTGGATACCTTTAGTACTGGATGCCCTCATTGCTGGATGAGCTCAGCACTGGATGCCCTCAGTGCTGAAAGCCCTCAACACAGGATGCCATCAGCACTTTATTCCCTCGGTGATGGATGCCCTCAGCATTGAAAGCCCTCATCACTGGATGCCCTCAGCACTGGATCCCCTCAGTGCTTGATGCCTTCGATGCTGGATGCTCCCAGTGCTGAATGCCCTTGGTGCTGGATGCCCTCATTAATGGATGTCCTTGGTGTGGGATTCCCTCATTAATGGATATTCTTGGTGTTGGAAGCCCTCAGTGCTGGATGCTCTTAGTACTGGATGCCCGCAGTGCTGAAAGCTCTTAGTACTGGATGCCCTCATTGCTGGATGCCCTTGGTACTGGATACCTTTAGTACTGGATGCCCTCAGTGCTGAAAGCCATCAACACAGGATGCCCTTGGTGCTGGGTGAACACAATTCTGGCTGCCCATAGTGCTGAAAGCCCTCAGCACTGGATGTCATATGTGTTGGATACTCGCAGTGCTGGTGCTCTCAGCCCTGGGTTCTCTCAGTGCTGGATGTCTCAGTATTGGATGCCCTCATTATTGAAAGCCCTCACTACTGGATGTCCTCAGTCCTGGATTCCATTGGTGCTGGATGCCCTCAGCACTGGATCCCCTCAGTGCTTGATGCCCGCCGTGCTGAATGCCCTTAGTGCTGGATTCCTTCATTATTGGATGTCCTTGGTGTTGGATGCCCTCAGCGCTGGATGCTCACAGTACTGGATGCCCCCCAGTGCTGAAAGCTCTTAGTACTGGATGCCATCAGTGCTGGATGCCCTTGGCACTGAATGCCTTTAACACTGGATGCCCTCATTGCTGGATGAGCTCAGCACTGGATGCCCTCAGTGTTGAAAGCCCTCTACACAGGATGTCCTTGGTGCTGGATGCACTCAATACTGAATGCCCTATGTGCTGGATTCTCACAGTGCTGGATGCCCTCAGGACTGTATTCCCTCAGTGATGGATGCCCTCATCACTGGATGCCCTCAGTCCTGGATTCCATTGGTGCTGGATGCGCTCAGCACTGGATCTCCTCAGTGATTGAGTGCTGAATGCCCTGGGTGCTGGATGCCCTCAGTGCTGGATGCTCTTAGTACTGGATGCCCTCATTGCTGGATGCCCTTGGTTCTGGATGAGCTCAGCACTGGATGCCCTCAGTGCTGGATGCCCTCAGTATTGAAAGCCCTCAGCACTGGATGCCCTTTGTGCTGGATGCCCACAGTGCTGGTGCTCTCAGCCCTGGGTTCTCTCAGTTCTGGATGCCCTCAGCACTTTATTCCCTCAGTGATGGATGCCCTCGGTATTGAAAGCCCTCATTACTGGATGCCCTCAGTCCTGGATTCCATTGGTGCTGGATGTCCTCAGTCCTGGATTCCATTGGTGCTGGATGCCCTCAGTCCTGGATTCCATTGGTGCTGGATGCCCTCAGTCCTGGATGCCATTGGTGCTGGATGCCCTCAGTCCTGGATGCCATTGGTGCTGGATGTCCTCAGCACTGGTAGACAATGAAAGTGAATTTTCTCTCCTATAAAAGGAGTGAGAATTCTCACCTGGCTCTGAATCGACCCCAATGTATCCAGAGGAAGATTATTTTCATTGTTATTGATTTATAAAAGCCACACGGGGAAGCTAGTGTCTCACTCCATCACTGTGCGGTGTATAGGAGCGCCACCACCAGCCGCTGGACCAGCCGACGCTCACCTCTTCCCTTGCAATCCTCAGTGTGTGTGTCCTCAGGGGTGTAGCTAGGGGGGAGCAGGGGGGCTCTTGCCCTGGATGCAGCAGGTCAGGGGGGCGCCATCGGGGGCCTGAGCACAGATGGGGGGCACCATTTTGAATCCTTGCTGCAGGAACTCCTCTGGATGTGCCACACTGCTCTGCAGCCGGGCAGAGGACACAGATCCTCCACCCTGCCGCTTGCCCACTAACTGGCGGGAGCTCAAATCAGGGAGGAGGATCTGTGTCCTTCGCCCCGCTGAACCCATCGCTGGAACATAGTCATTTTTTATTTTTTTGAGCGATTCTAAAAATTCAATTTGGACAAATTAGAATGTTTAAGGGACATTCAGTGCATCCAATTTTTTAGGAAATTGGCCCCATCTCTAGTCCCTGTGGAGGCTGATTAAAAACTAGCGCCACATATTGCCATGTGAGCGTCTATGTAGCGGCGCTAGTAGACGCTGCAAGCAGGTGTCAGGCGCTGTGACGTAGCTTAGCGGGTGGACAAGTGACGCTGTACTATCCTGTCCAGCATTGATGAATGTGATGTCTGTAGGGGGCGCTGTAGAAGCTTCTCTCTGATTCACTGCAGAGCCAATGGAGAACGCTAGGTTGTGTCCAGAGGTCAAAGAGCCCAAGACGACGCTACATCTAACAACAGGACAACGCTGCAGCGAGCGACAGGTAGCGCCAGTTAAGTGCATCCGGCACTCGGCGCTGAAGCCCGTATTAAAAAAAAAAAAAACTACACACAACAAGCGTCGGCTTTAAAACTGGGCGCTCTAACATAGCGCACAGGTGTGATAAAAGTTTCTCATCACATATCCAGCAGCACCAGAGGAAAAACACATGGAATGACATTGTGTAACACTGTGACGCTGACACTGCAATGGCCGACCACAACATACAATTCTGCATAAAAATTAAAAATAAGAAAAAAAGTGTTTGGTTGCCGGGCAGAAGAGGCCACACAATGATTTCAGACAAAAATTTAAAATTTCACTATAGCAAAACGCTATTTAAACACAACCAAGTGAAACCCCATTGAAATGTATGGGAGACCGACACTAGAGCGCCAGTGCTATACACTGAACCACCGCTAGTGATACATGTGACGCTACATGGCGCTATTAGAGAAGCTCACATAGTTACTAAGCACCTTATTCATGAAGGTATAGTGCCAGGTAGTGCCTGTACAGCGCCAGGTAGCGCCAGATAGTGCCTGTACAGCGCCAGGTAGCGCCAGATAGTGCCTGTACAGCGCCAGATAGTGCCTGTACAGCGCCAGGTAGCACCAGATAGTGCCTGTACAGCGCCAGGTAGCGCCAGATAGTGCCTATACAGCGCCAGGTAGCGCCAGATAGTGCCTGTACAGCGCCAGGTAGCGCCAGATAGTGCCTGTACAGCGCCAGGAAGCGCCAGATAGTGCCTGTACAGCGCCAGGTAGCGCCAGATAGTGCCTGTACAGCGCCAGGTAGCGCCAGATAGTGCCTGTACAGCGCCAGATAGTGCCTGTACAGCGCCAGGTAGCACCAGATAGTGCCTGTACAGCGCCAGGTAGCACCAGATAGTGCCTGTACAGCGCCAGGTAGCGCCAGATAGTGCCTGTACAGCGCCAGATAGTGTCTGTACAGCGCCAGGTAGCGCCAGATAGTGCCTGTACAGCGCCAGGAAGCGCCAGATAGTGCCTGTACAGCGCCAGGTAGCGCCAGATAGCGCCTGTACAGCGCCAGGTAGCGCCAGATAGTGCCTGTACAGCGCCAGGTAGCGGCAGGTGAACGCCGGACACAGCAGCAATTACACATGTATGAAGCCGAATCTGGTGATCGACTTGAACAACGCCATGTAGCGTCCGATTCATCATTATCCCAGCCTCAGCGTACAGCGTCGGCATTCAGCCTTGCAGAGCGCCACGTCTTACCTGTCGCTACCTGGCGTCTCCCATACATTTCTTTGGAAGATGCTTATATCCCTTTCCTGATCCCAATTTTTTTTTCTTCTAAAAAAAAAACCTTCTGACATGTTTCCTGGGCAAGGAAATGACATTTTTTAAAACTTTTTTTATTAATATTTTTATGCAGCATTGTCCTCACACGTCTGGTATTAAAGTGTCATGTTACAATGTTATAACAATGTCATTCCATATGTTTTCGCTTTGTTACTGGTGGATACATGTTCATTAACAGCCTTTAATCACACAGCGTCTGGCGCTCTGGGCTACAACTACATGATTTTGAGCGCCGGTGATGTTTGAGGCTGTTTTTTCGATAAATGTGGTGTAAGTCGGTCGCACTGAGCTGGTGCTACCGTTCGCTCCCATACAGCTTAGTACTGCGACTCACACATCAGATTCATCAATGCCGGCCAGTGACCGAAGCGCTCTGAAACAAAGAACCATGGCCGAGCACAGCGACTACTAGCGGTCGCTCTGAAATCCGCGCTACAGGCGCTCATCTGTCGCTACCTGGCGTTATTAATGAATCAGCCTGATAGTTAACTATGTGAGCGCCTCTAATAGCGCCATGTAGCGTCACATGTATCAGTAGCGGTGGCTCAGTGTATAGCTATGTATGTTTAGAGGCGGTCACCAGATTCGCTTTCTTAAATGTGGTTTTTACATACAGCGCCCGGCGTTCACCCGACGCTACGTGGCGCTACCTAGCGTTATTGTTTCTTAAATAACCCCTTTAGTGTTTTTTTTTTTTACGCTTTTACATAGCCGTGCCTTAAAATAATGTGACATAAATCCGCATGTGCACCCCCGCAGCGCAGCATTAGTGCCACTTTCCTCTCAGCCGAGGCTGGCGCTGGAAGGATGCAGCAAGAAAATGATTTGTATTATGGGAGCCCCGGCACCTCTCTCCAGAAGCCATTGTGCTCCACAAAGCGCGCCGCCGCAGCCGCTAGAAAAAAAAAAAAAAAACGCCGGCCGCCGAGATTTTCCTTTCGACTAAAAGACCAAAACGCCATTTCTCCGGGAACATTTCTGCTGCCTCTTTTTCTAAAGCCCGAGCTAAAGACGCGAATTACCGACAGAGCGCCGGGAACATAATAATTAAGGGGGGAAAAAATAAAAAATAAATAACCGGTTTGCGCTTTTTGGCTTTATGCAGCTCAGCGTGAACGAAAAAATAAAACGCAGCTGTACTTGATAACGATTGGCTGGGCGACTGCGTTTCTGCAAATAGCTGCCATGGAATCAATGAGATTAGCTGAGATATTCGTCCTGTATAAAAATCCAAAAATCACGCCGGAGCGCGAAGCCAAAAACAAATCCCAGCCCCCGATTCTACGGTGAGATACGTCGCGCCCCCGGCGAACGCCGTGCCGCTACATGGTTGTTTGTTTGTCTATAATAACCCCGCGCCCCCCCCCCTCGATGCCTCATTTCTGCTGTTCTTCGTCGCGGCTGGGGCGTAGGAAGCCTAATTAACGGCTGTCGCAAATGCAGGGCCGGGATTCACGGAATAATTAGCCGACGGGGTCCGACCTCTCCAGAAACTTTTTTCCGCCCCCTTAAAAATTTTAATTGGTAACTTTTCACTTTAATTGTTGTAATCTTTCTGGGAAGTAAAAAAAAAAAAAAAATCGACAGAGAAATAAAAAAAAAATTGGTAAAGGTGAGCGCAGGCGATGACTGAACGCGATGCTGCGCGGGCAATATTCACATTCTTGTTATAGAGGAACTTCGAATAGAAATGACCGGACTCCTCCTTTAGGCAGAGGCATAGCTAGAGGGGAGCGGGGGGGGGGGGCACTTGCCCCGGGTGCAGCAGGTCAGGGGGGCCTGAGAATCTTTGCCCCGGGGGCCAGAAAGCTCCTCTGCTTTAAGGAGCATCAAGACCCTTTTTTTGCCCCCACCCATCTTCGAGCAATCGCCGATTGGCTGATATCAAATTTGCCATCTTACGTTAGGCCGCATCCATGGAGGCTAATTCACTACTAACGCCAGGTATCAGCAGAGTAGCGTCTGTATAGCGGCGCTTAGAGCGACCGCTAGTAGACGCTGTAAGCGGATATCGGGCGCTGTAACAGAGCATCTTGGTCGCTGTAGTAACCTGGCCGGTATTGATGAATGTGATGTGTGTTGGGCGCTCTAACACCAGTACAGCGCTGCAGGAAGCGAGAGGTAGCGCCAGCTCAGTGCGTCCACATCATACTTCACAAAACACTAGACACACACAGCGTCGGCGCTCTGGATCTGGGCGCTGTAGCATAGAGCGCCAGACGCTGTGTGATTCAAGTTTGCTTTTGATCACATATCCACCAGTAACAAAGCGAAAACACCTGGAATGACATTGTTATAACACTGTGACGTTAACACTTTAGCGCCAGACCTGTAATGACAATTCTGCAAAAAAATATAAAAAGTCACAAAAAGTTTCTGAAAAGTGTTTGTTTGCAGCCAGAAGACGCCACACAATGATTGGAGCAAAAAAAATATAAAAAAATGCCAAACAGACTGTTTAAACATAAGCAAATGAACGTCCATTGAAATGTATGGGAGAGCGACAATGAGCGAAAGATAATACCTGGTGCTGCTGAGCCTAGAGCGCTGTAATAATACATGTGACGCTACATGGCGCTGTTAGAGGCGCTATACACTGACCTGCCTGTAATAATACATGTGACGTTACATGACGCTGTTAGAGGCGCTATACACTGACCTGCCTGTAATAATACATGTGACGCTACATGGCGCTGTTAGAGGCGCTATACACTGACCTGCCTGTAATAATACATGTGACACTACATGGCGCTGTTAGAGGCGCTATACACTGACCTGCCTGTAATAATACATGTGACGCTACATGGCGCTGTTAGAGGCGCTATACACTGACCTGGCTGTAATAATACATGTGACACTACATGACGCTGTTAGAGGTGCTATACACTGAGCCGCCTGTAATAATACATGTGACGCTACATGACGCTGTTAGAGGTGCTATACACTGACCTGCCTGTAATAATACATGTGACGCTACATGACGCTGTTAGAGGCGCTATACACTGACCTGCCTGTAATAATACATGTGACGCTACATGACGCTGTTAGAGGTGCTATACACTGACCTGCCTGTAATAATACATGTGACGCTACATGACGCTGTTAGAGGTGCTATACACTGACCTGCCTGTAATAATACATGTGACGCTACATGACGCTGTTAGAGGCGCTATACACTGACCTGCCTGTAATAATACATGTGATGCTACATGGCGCTGTTAGAGGCGCTATACACTGACCTGCCTGTAATAATACATGTGATGCTACATGGCGCTGTTAGTGGCGCTATACACTGACCTGCCTGTAATAATACATGTGACACTACATGACGCTGTTAGAGGCGATATACACTGACCTGCCTGTAATAATACATGTGACGCTACATGGCGCTGTTAGAGGCGCTATACACTGAGCCGCCTGTAATAATACATGTGACACTACATGACGCTGTTAGAGGCGATATACACTGACCTGCCTGTAATAATACATGTGACGCTACATGGCGCTGTTAGAGGCGCTATACACTGAGCCGCCTGTAATAATACATGTGACGCTACATGGCGCTGTTAGAGGTGCTATACACTGACCTGCCTGTAATAATACATGTGACGCTACATGGCGCTGTTAGAGGCGCTATACACTGAGCCGCCTGTAATAATACATGTGACGCTACATGGCGCTGTTAGAGGTGCTATACACTGACCTGCCTGTAATAATACATGTGACGCTACATGGCGCTGTTAGAGGCGCTATACACTGAGCCGCCTGTAATAATACATGTGACGCTACATGGCGCTGTTAGAGGTGCTATACACTGACCTGCCTGTAATAATACATGTGACGCTACATGGCGCTGTTAGAGGTGCTATACACTGACCTGCCTGTAATAATACATGTGACACTACATGGCGCTGTTAGAGGAGCTATACACTGAGCCGCCTGTAACAATACATGTGACGCTACATGGCGCTGTTAGAAGCGCTCACCAGATTCCCTTTCATAAATGTGGTATTGTGTACAGCGCCCGGCGTTCATCCGATGCTGCCTGCCGCTACGAGGCGCTACCTGGTGCTATCCCTTCTTACCCCCCAGCCTGGTGGGTTTCACACAGCCGGGTACCCTGATTTTGGATGCGCCGGGGGGAGGAATTAGATCAACCCGGGAATCTTATAGATTGCGCTGGGTTTTGGTCCACTTTAACACCCTTTAATTCTGCATTTCGGATGGGGGAGTGGAGCGCTAGAGACAATCGACGGTAAATGCGTCATCCATTAAAGTCAGTTTGATTATACTTTCAGCTTGGCAAATAAACCGGGGCGGAAAATAGTTAACTTCTCGCCCGGCGAATAAAGACGCTCCGTCTAGTGACAGGTAAACGCGCTCCCCTGACCGCGCGGCTGAGGACACGGGGGGTTAAATTACGCAGCGTGCTCACTCTCTCATCTCGCCTCTCCGTGGCGTGGGCAGGAGCGCACTCATTTCGCAAAAAGCTGTCATTACGGCAGCGGCGATGGCAGGTCTATATTAGCAGACAGGAGCTGTCAGCGCCGGATGAGATGTTTGTCACAGCAGCTCCCCCCTTTCGCTGCCTCCCGGTGATAAGAAGGGGAGCGCATCTCCAAAGATGAAGGAGAGGGGTGAGGGGGGGAGCGCAGGAGCCTGCTCATACAACAGCGCCAATGTGATCTGAAGAACAATGGCGCTGCCTGGGGTGGTGCACCAGCGGTGTGCTTTGTCGGCGTGCAACTTATGCAACTGCATGGGGCACCCATCTCTTGGGGGGCCCTCCATAACTTTGCATGGAGCCCCAGAAATGATAAGCCCACCCCTGGCCTCTTCAAAGATGAAGGAGAGGGGTGGGGGGGAGCGCAGGAGCGCGCTCACACAACAGCGCCAATGTTCTCTGAAGAACAATGGCGCTGCCTGGGGTGGTGCACCAGCGGTGTGCTTTGCCGGCGTGCAACTTATGCAACTGCATGGGGCCCCTAACTTTTGGTGGCCACCCAGAACTTTTCATGGGGCCCCACCTCTCAGGGGCCCCCCAGAACTTTTCATGGGGCCCCACCTCTCAGGGGCCCCCCCAGAACTTTTCATGGGGCTCCACCTCTCAGGGGCCCCCCAGAACTTTTCATGGGGCCCCACCTCTCAGGGGCCCCCAGAACTTTTCATAGGGCCCCGCCTCTCAGGGGCCCCCCAGAACTTTTCATGGGGCCCCACCTCTCAGGGGCCCCCCAGAACTTTTCATGGGGCCCCAGAACTTTTCATGGGGCCCCACCTCTCAGGGGCCCCCCAGAACTTTTCATGGGGCCCCAGAAATGGTAGGTCTGCAAAGTCCAGTCTTTTCTCTATGTTCCGCCCGAGGGGAGTTTACAAAATAAAATTGCCCTTGAATTTGAGTGACAGACCAGTACAGTCAGGCTGCTGCATGGGATTGGGTGACTGACTTGTCGCTCAAGGTCGGTCAAGGCCCGCCCCCACCTGTAAGTTTTTTTTTTTAATGTTGCCCAATTTGGTTTAGCACAGGGGGACGGAGACGTCAGTGAAGTGTTACAAAATGCTTGGACCAAGTGGACCAAAACCCACAGAGATTGACCCGGAATCTATAAGATTCCTGGGCTGAATGATTCCCTCCTCATGGGGCATCCCGATTCGTGTGCCCATAAACTCACCTTATTTTCTGGTCCAACGGCGCATGCGTACCCTCACCAGGCATTTGTGAATGGCCAGCGCGGGCACGCTCCCTGTTAGAAGGTAGGGGGGATGGGGCCGCTAGCTCGGATCTGCTCACATTAGATGAGCTCCTGGACACAGGGGCCCAAGCGGATCTGAGCGCGTTGATTGGACGAGAGGCTGCGCATGCGTCGTAGGACCGGGAAGAGGTGAGTTTGTTCTGGCCACCTAGGGGGTTTCACAGAGCAGGGCATCCCCAAAATCCTGGGTTTTGGTTCGTTTTAATGAAGGGGGAGCTTACCTCCGATTGTGCAAACCCACACCAGCCATTCAGCTGGACGGATGGACGTCCCCATTCATGTGCCGTGGGATCACTGAAAGAGGGAGCTTCTAGGCAATCCTGGCGATTTGGCAAGATGCCCCAAAAACAGGGAGACCTGCTAAAGCAGACCAGACAGGGGGGATTTAGAATGCTGGAGCCCCCCCCCCCCACATAAGCCCTCAGAACGCCCCCCAATAATCCCTAATTTAGCCTCGATCTTCCACCGGGAATACAGAGCCATGATTCGCTCACGTGGGCGAGGCTTTCCAGCGGACGGAACAATGGATGGGTGGCCAATCGCGGTGCTGTATCCGGGGAATCGAGTCTAAGTTAAGGATTACGGACGTTCTGGGGGTTATGTGCCGGGAGGGTTCCAGAATGTCCCCCCAGCCTGTCTTATTGCTGCCTGACCAACGCCTGCACCCGTTTGGGTATTGGTCTGCTTTAACGGATCTCGATGTTTTTGGAGCATCTTTTGAAAATCCCCAGGGTTGCCATGAAACTAATTTTTCCGGTGATCCCACGGCACATGCATGGGACCTCCATCCATCCAGCTGAATGGCTGGCGTGGGCTTGCACAGCCGGAGGAAAGCTTCCTCTCCAGGTCAGCTTTAAGTTTTATATAATCTAGTCTAGTAGTTACTCTAAAAAAAATGCTTACCTTAATCTGGCTTTCACGCCACTGATCGTACACGGAAATTACTGGTGTACAAAGGCCCCAGTTGTTTTCAATGGGAGGCAGCGGCACCCAAGCCACTCCCACCCGTGAGACAGAACTTAGAAGAGCAACCAGGGCTGTGGAAGGAGGATCAGTACCGTAGGAGCCGCGGTAAGATCTTCTGGCACCCCATGTCTCTGCCTGAACCTGGAGTCTCATGGTCCACAAAAAAAGGTGTTTCCCTTTAAGAGCACGCGCATAAAAGCAAGTGGTAATTTTATAAGACATACCTGATGCCAGACGAAACATAATGCAGATCTGAGCTTCGGAGCCTCCGGGAGGAGCCGTCATGACCTCTGCCAAAAGCTTATGACAGATCTAAAGCTGCTCGTCCTCAAGGGATCTGATTATTCGATTATCGAACAATCAGACCCACAGCTGAGCCTTGATTTCGCTGACAGCTCGCTAAACACCTGAGGGCATGTCAGCGGCTCAAAGCATTTCTAGTAACCGCCATTGTTCTCCGATGATAACGGGCGATAACAATAGCGTGGCCTGCGGCTCCAGCATAGTCGCCGCTGATTGACGATACCACCAGCCATAGGGATGTGGTGACCTGCATGGGAAATGGGGGTGGGGGACGCTGGATGACTCATAGGAAGGAAGAATACGTGGGCAAGTACTGGGGTCCCTGGATGTTTCTCCGGAGGGCCCCAACCACTGAACCAAGGCAATCCTTTTCGGAGGCCTTCCAGCCAGATAGTCCCCAGAATCCAACATTTGGTACTCCAGGATGCTGGGGTCCCTGGATGTTTCTCCGGAGGGCCCCAACCACTGAACCAAGGCAATCCTATTCAGAGGACTTCCAGCTGGATAGTCTCCATTATCCAACATTTGGTACTCCAGGATGCTGGGGTCCCTGGATGTTTCTCTGGAGGGCCCCAACCACTGAACCAAAGCAATCCTATTCGGAGGCCCTCCAGCCAGATAGTCCCCAGTATCCAACATTTGTCACTCCCGGATGCTGGGGTCCCTGGATGTTTCTCCGGAGGGCCCCAACCACTGAACCTAGGCAATCCTATTCGGAGGTCCTCCAGCCGGTTTGTCCCCAGTATCCAACATTTGGTACTCTAGGATGCTGGGGTCCCTGGATGTTTCTCCAGAGGGCCCCAACCACTGAACCAAGGCAATCCTATTAGGGGGCCCTCCAGCCGGATAGTCCCCAGCATCCAACATTTGGTACTCCAGGATGCTGGGGTCCCTGGATATTTCTCCAGAGGGCCCCAACCACTGAACCAAGGCAATCCTATTAGGAGGCCCTCCAGCCGGATAGTCCCCAGCATCCAACATTTGGTACTCCAGGATGCTGGGGTCCCTGGATGTTTCTCCAGAGGGCCCCAACCACTGAACCAAGGCAATCCTATTAGGAGGCCCTCCAGCCGGATAGTCCCCAGTATCCAACATTTGTCACTCCCGGATGCTGGGGTCCCTGGATGTTTCTCCGGAGGGCCCCAACCACTGAACCTAGGCAATCCTATTCGGAGGCCCGCCAGCCGGATAGTCCCCAGTATCCAACATTTGGTACTCCAGGATGCTGGGGTCGCTGAATGTTTCTCCGGAGGGCCCCAACCGCTGAACCAAGGCAATCCTATTCAGGGGCCCTCCAGACGGATAGTCCCCAGTATCCAGCATTTGGTACTCCAGGATGAGGAAGGCAATAGCTGTGGCCGCCTCAAAGCGTGAGCTGCTATAGGGATCCTTTCAACCTCTTACCAGTACACAAACAGTTCACAAAGTAAAAAAAAGAACTCACCGTTGGGAAATCTTCCATCACCCTCCTTCATCCTCTCTGCGGGAACATTGGGTCAGGGGACTCCCTCCCGGTTGCTGGTCTGCTGCTGGAGGGAAGCCACTATTGCACCTAGCTACCCCCCAGCACGCAGACACAGGTCTCTCCTCCCCCTTTCTTGGCATCCCGACAAGCTAATCCCGGACAGCCAAGCCAGGGAGGCTTTAATTCCATAAAAGACTCCTTCTTTTTGGAATCCCCCCATGTGACTAATGACATCACTGGAGGGAAGGGACATGGAGAGGGATTTTCAGGGATCAATTGACCGGATATTGCCTGGATGGGGTGAACCGGACCCAGTCCTCCAGGGTCAAATCTTTTCTGCATCTGAAACTCATTGTCAGTTTGGAGTTCCTCCACAACATGGAAGCCTGTTTCTGTCTTGCATAGACCTTGCCCGTCTCCACTTCCTGCTGTATGCTGCTCCACCAGCAGGTGACCCTCTGCTGCTGAGGTGCTGGTGATTAGCCAGCACCTGTGCTATTGACTTTCTGCTCTTTATAAGCTGATTCAACCTTTCAGCCAGTGGATCAGCATTGCATTGTCTTCTGTACCCAGACCCGGGTTCTGAACTCTGTATCCCAGAACCCAGGACTCCTGCCTCAGCCTCTGTGTTTTGCTTCTCCTATCTCAGCCATGTATCTGCCTTTGGACTTTCAATGGATCCTTATGCGTGTATGTTTCCTGACTTCCTGACTCCACCTTTGTATATGTACAGCCAATGCGTGTTTATGGTTTCCGGGTTTGCCTATATTTCTGCATAGCAGCCATAGCAATCAGTGATTACCTGTATTCTTGTATAGTTACCTCAGCACATGTATGTGTATATGTCCACTTGTAAATCTGTACAGCAGCCTGGTTGGATTGTGCTCTGTTCACTTATCACTGTTTATCACCATTGATGAAAACATGGTTTGCCGCATATCTGCCTCTGTCTCGCAGCCTCAATTACTGGTCATACTAAAATAGGGTATTTCTCTGCTGAGAAATCCGGGACACTCATCACTAGTGGTGAGGGATGGAGTTCAACTGGTGTCAGCTCAGGCAGTAGCAAAGATCTGAGAATCGGCAGCAGTGGTGGTTCCTTAGGTAGCAAAAACTGGAGGGTGATTATCAGCAGCGGGCAAATCAGGGCGATCAGTAGCAGTGGAAAGGGCAGAAACGTCTGGAGGTTGATCAGCAGCAGGGTAGGACCAGTCAGTGGCAGCGGAGCCGGAGGTCACATGACATGAAGGGATACACCACTGAGACTCTCTTGCCCAAGGGCTCACATTGTTCTAGAACAGGCACTATGATCAGACTTGGACTAGTTCACAGGGGGTTCTCCCAGTGGGCCCCCTCCCCAGAGCAATAACCTGATGTGATACATTGTATATATGTAGCACGCCTACTTTTACAATGTTAGCAGCTCACAGCTGACTCACAGCTTTCTCTGATGTGTGAGTGATTGTTGTGCTGTAATGGAGAGCTTGCAATGACAAGTGCTACATCATCTAATACAGACCCATCTTTCCTTAACCATTCCTGTGACTCACCTGTCTGTTTGAGCCCTGGTTGTGTGTCGGCCTCTACAGCTCCAGGCACTCTACTTTATGCACTGGAGGTAAATCGGGTACTGGGTGGCTGGGGCCAAAAATCAGCCGTGGATTTTACCAGCCCCTGGCCAGCCTGAGACATCCCCTCACATGCTGATGCTCCCCCCAACCATGATGCTGGGGTTATAGCATTGGTGGCTGGGGTCCCTTGACTTGTGGGTACAGTGGGACTGGGTACAGTGGGCTCAGAGAGAGACTAAGGTGGCAAGGATTGAATGTGGGTGGTAGAGGCAGCAGCCCAACTGGCCAATCAGCCCAATGCAGGCATTGTTCTGAGGCTCCCTATGGCCAGCCCCCATCTATCACCTCCTGGGGCTGAGGGGGGGTGACGTTGGCATTTGAATAGTGGGCATCAATTAGCTTGTTCTTACAGTGCCATTGGACATAACCATTGGGGGAGGGATTCAAATGCTTTTGGGTTGTGTAGGCGGCTATTTACGAACATGAATATTTTACGCACGTGCCTGTGGGAAAGAAAATCATCCGGTCGAGAAAATCTTTGATGCCGAGATCCGACAAGCAGATTCCGGCGCCATGATGGATGTTCGGCAATACGGAAGAGCTATAAAATAATCAGCGAGACGGGAATAAAACAAGAAGATGCGGCAGGGATAAGATGTGACGACTCGCCCACTTGCCCCGCGACGTGTTTACACCTAACAAGAGGAGATAATGAAGGCCTCGCTCTGCGCCTGCAAGAAAACATATTAATAGAGAAATCTCGCCACGCCGGGGGGTTGCGATCTCTCTCGCAGAAGACACCCCTCTGCCCTCTCCACCGCTCGCTGGAAAAAAAAAGAAGCATAATTAATCCCATCATGAAGAGAGAGAGATTTTAACCCCCGGCTCAGGTCGCCCTGAGCTTTCACAGCAGCCGATGACAACGCCCAACGTCAAATGAGTGTGGAGGCAGCGGGGGGCTTAGACTCTGGTTGGCAACAGCTAAATTGTTAACCATTCAGAGGGCCCCTGGCATCAGTGATACTCACACGTAACCTCTGTGTCCTCGGAGGACAGTCGGGCATCCCATTATTTTACATTTACATAGGTAAAGCGATATCCCGCCAGAGCCCGGGCTGTCTGGCTCCACAGTCACATGCCGGATTAAATATCACGCACAGTGCCCTCAAAAGCTGCCTGAGCTCCAAGATATCAGCAATATGAATATTTATATTACTGGAGGTTTAGGTCAACCGGCGGCATTTATATTTTCTCTTTGGCTGGAGCAGGGATGAGGATTTCAGGTCAGATTTTTACAGAGTTGGGTTCGGGAAAAACAGAATATTGGCTTTGGGTCAAAGTTAAATTCAATAGTATTTAGTAATTAACAGTCCCTGCTGACTGTCCAAATCCCACTACAACGCTTTATCAACACTCTAATTGAAAGCGAATTGTTCTCATTAGCATCTTCAATGCACCACTAATAAAGATACAGACATCCATATATGGTTGTTGAACTTACATTGGACACATAGAGCCATATTTAAGAAGTGTTAGTGCCACGCAGCGCCATTGTAAGGACAAACTAGTCGGCCCCCTTTGTTCAAGCACTAACTCCTAATCTAACCTGTCTACTTACATTGTAAAGCCAGCCAGATCCCTGCTGTGTACTACACTGTAACAACCAGGCTGTGGCTGATGTTACACAGGTAACAAGAGCAATAACCTGCTTTGATACACTGTATTGCAGCCACGCGTCTACTTACATTGTAAAAGCCAGCCAGCTCCTTTCCGTGTATAACATTGCAACAACCAGGCTGTGGCAGGTGTTAGGAATGTAACACAACCCTGCTGTGATAAATTGTATTGCAGCCATGTGTCTACTTACATTGTAAAAGCCAGCCAGCTCCTCGCCGTGTATAACATTGCAACAACCAGGCTGTGGCAGGTGTTGAGAATGTAACACAACCCTGCTGTGAAACATTGTATTGCAGTCACGCATCTACTTACATTGTAAAAGCCAGCCAGCTCCTTTCCGTGTATAACATTGCAACAACCAGGCTGTGGCAGGTGTTAGGAATGTAACACAACCCTGCTGTGATACATTGTATTGCAGCCATGTGTCTACTTACATTGTAAAAGCCAGCCAGCTCCTCGCCGTGTATAACATTGCAACAACCAGGCTGTGGCAGGTGTTAGGAATGTAACACAACCCTGCTGTGATAAATTGTATTGCAGCCATGTGTCTACTTACATTGTAAAAGCCAGCCAGCTCCTCGCCGTGTATAACATTGCAACAACTAGGCTGTGGCAGATGTATACATTGTATTGCAGCCACATGCCTACATACATTGTAAAAGCCAGCCAGCTCCTCGCCGTGTATAACATTGTAACAACCAGGCCGTGGCTAATGTTACACAGATAACAAGAGCAATAACATGCTGTGATACACTGTATTGCAGCTATGCGTCTACTTACATTGTAAAAGCCAGCCAGCTCCTTGCCGCATATAACATTGTAACAGATGTTACACAGGTACCAAGAGCAAAAAACTGCTGTGATACATTGTATTGCAGCCACATGCCTACTTACATTGTAAAAGCCAGCCAGCCCCTTGTTGTGTATAACATTGTAACAACCATGCTGTGGCAAATGTTAGGAATGTGGCATGACCCTGCTGTGATACATTATATAGCAGAAACAAGACTTTTACAATGTTAACAACTCACAGCTGACTCACAGCTTTCTCTGATGTGTAAGTGAGTGCTGTGCTGTAATTGAGAGCTTACAATGAAGAGTGCTACATCATCCATTACAGACCAATTTTTCCTTAACCATTCCTGTGACTCACCTGTCTGTTTGAGCCCTGGTTGTATGTCGACCTCCACAGCCCCAGGCACTATACTTTATGCACTGGGAGTAACTTGGGTACTGAGACCCTATCAGTGATGGGCTGGAACCAAAAATCCGCCCCAAACCATGAACCAGGAGTTTCTTTGCTTGTGGGTACAGTGGGGTTGGGTACAGGGGGGCTGAGAGGGAGACTAAGGGGGCAGAGACTAAATGTGAGTGTTAAAAGCAGCAGCCCAACTGGCCCCAAAGCAGTGTATCCCACAAGGCATTGTCCCAGCTCTCCCTATGGCCAGTCCCCCCCTGGGTCCCGGGGCTGAGAGGGTGAAGTGGGTGCTTCAATGAAGGACGTCAATTAGCTTGTTCCTACAGTGCCATTGGACATAACAAACAGGGGAGGGATAAAGTGCTTTGGGGTGTGGAGGCGGTAATTCAGAGTCCCGGGTGACTGTCTGTCCCACTACCACTCTTCGACACTCTAACTGAATCTGTGGTACAAGAAGTAAAAGGAAATATTTCTCATTACCATCTTACATATACCACTAATATAGATACATCCTTATATGGTTGTTGAACTTACATCAGGCAAATTGAGCCTTATTTAAAAAGCATTAGCACCACACAGCACCATGCAGCGCTACTTTTTTCGGCCCAGTGTCCGATTTAACAACTTGAAAAACCTCAACGCCGGTGTGGCCGCCAGCTAGCGTTTTAGCAGTTAAAAAGGATGCTGTGGTTTTATGAACACTGGGGGCGGAGACTCCCCTCATGATTAAAGTAAAATGTAACCTGAATTATGCCAAGTAGATTCACCAAAATAGAATATCGCTTTTGGGTTTGGGTCCAAGTTCACTTCAACCTGATTTTTTGGCCAAAACAAGATCGCGGCTTTGGTTTTGGGTCAAAAATACATTTGAACTGTTAACCCTTCAGAGTACCCCCAAGCATCAATGAAACTCCTCAAAGGAGAGCCGGGCATCCCATTATTTGACATTGCTATAGGCAAAGCGATAACTAACCAGAGGCTGGGATGTCTGGCTCCACACTCACAGGCCGGATTAAATATCACGCTAAGCGGCCTGAAAAGCTGCCTGTGCTCGAAGATATCAGCAAAATGAATATTTATATTACGGGAGGTTTGGGTAAACCATCGGCATTTATTTTCTCTTTGGCTAGAGCAAGGATAAGAACAATTTTACAGTTGGGTTGGGTTTGGCCAAAAGAGAATATCTGCTTTGGGTTTGGTCAAAGTTAAAGGAGCTCTATCACGAAAAATGTTTCAATGATAAAAATCCATATAGATATGCTGGATGGTGGGAGGAGAGGTCATTTGTTACACCCGACATCAAGAAATATGCTTGATGGGACAAAAAGACATTTTAAATCCGACCCAAATTTGCAAGGTCAGCTCTGCCAAAGCAGAATGAGTTTGAATCAAAGTCGGGCCTGAATTTTGCCAATTTGGTTAAACCTTCATCTTTGGAAATGGGTTAAAGTTCAATTTGACCTGAATTTTATCAAGTCGCTTAAGCCAAAACTGAATATTGGGTTTGGGTCAAAGTTAAATTTGAACTGAATTTAGCCAATTGGGTTTGGCCTAAACAAGATATCGGCTTTGGGTTTGGATCAAAATTGAGCCTAAAACGTGTCAAGTTGGTTCGGCAAAAACAAAACACTGGCTTTGGGGGTTGGAACAACATTTTAAATTTGACCCAAATTTTCCAAGTCAGCTCTGCCAAAGCAGAATACAGGCTTTTGGGTTTGAGCCAAAGTTAAATTTGACCTGAATTTTGCCATTTTGGTTTGGCCAAAAGAGAATATTGTCTTTTAGTTTGGTTCAAAATTTAAATCGACCTTAATTTTGGTTAAACCAAAACAGAATATCGGCTTTGGAATTGGGTTAAAGGTAAATTTGACCTGATTTTTTTTTTTTTTATTCTGGTTTGGCCAAAACAGATCAACCTCTTCTCCTCTGGATATTCCTCCACCCGTTGTAACATGGCTGTGATATTCTGTAGGTCTCTCCCGAGATTCTCTCTTTTTCGTATCGTGAGGTGAGCCCAGCTAGAAAGCCAGGACAGTTTAGCCGGCAGCCTCAATCTTCTCCATGCTTTCCTAGAAGCCATCCTGCTGGGCATCATTAATATTAAATGAGTCGAGAGCACACAAGACAATACATATTAAAGACAACAATGTTTATTTTACTTCTATAGGGAGCTTCATATAGAGCTTCTCGATCTTATATATTCCCCCTCCCTCCACTTTGATTTGTGATTATCTCTATTTTCACAATTCCAAAAGCCACTTGTTGCGTAAGCTTTTCTATTACAAATAACGATTGGAATCTATTTTTTTTCGAGCTAAGTCTGACTGCCTGGCCCCTTGACGGCACACTTGCCCCAGTGTCAACTCAGTAGCAGCCTGACCACTTACTTGACCTGTAATTTACATAAAATATGCGCACTTGCCCTCCAGCAGATTGCGTGTATTACTTATCTGCTGATATCAGGGAAAGACTCGGCCTCCATAAAGCCAGAAGATTTCACTGCCAGGCCAGACACATGTTTCTGATCACAACGAAAGTAAACATTTTCCTATTAATTAGAGCTCGGAAAATATCAGCGAGCATATGGTCATCTCCAGTAAGTCTTAGCCGGCAGCCCCGGGGACCCCACGGGAGGCCAGAGAGCCCCTCTGGCAAACAGACAGAAATCCGTGTGTGAAATGTCAACTGGAAAAAGACACGACTGAGCGGCTTCTTCCTGGGATTGGTGGCTCCGTATCAACTAATGGGACTTTACTGACAGCGGCAGCCAATAGAGGCCGGCCCCCACGTAGGAAAGGTCCAGCTATGAATTATTTCATACGGGTAAAGCAACAGAGTAGGGAGCCTGTAGTGACTTCACGATCACCAATTAGGACAATAAATAAGTAACCCTGGGGGTCATCAAGCTTTTTAGGCAACATGTTTATTGCATCTAAAGATACAGACAAGCTTCACTCAGGAATCAGGAAGGGGTCTCTGAAAAAGTAACTAAAGTAAATGCTCCGAAATTGCATGATGGGAAGAGCACAAAATCTGGGGCTCATTAACAAAAAAACATATAACAAAGGTCTCCTGTAGCACAATAATGTTGGAAATATAACCTCTTTTTAACTCCTTGTAAAACTGGAGGTTTCCCTTATGGTCTTATCACACCTCTCCACTTGCGCTACATTGGGCGCAGTCACAACGCAAGGGAAAATGCTGCCCATAGTTTTTTTTTTTTTTTTAACATTCTATATTTAGAGATTTTGCAGTATTATAACATACAAACGAACATTGGGGTCAACATTACAGAGCACAAAAGGAGTGGGGGGGCTCATGGAGGTCCATATCATAATAGAAATACCAAATCACAGCTGGATAATAACATCTTACAATATTGCATAATACAGGACGATGTGGCTTCTCGTCGGTGTCTAACCGCAGGGCGGGGGGGGGCCCACGCGGCAAAAGCTGCCTGACGCCCATCCGGGCGATCCAATCTGTCATATCTCCACACCAGTAGACACACTTAACCACAGGACTTCCAACTGGGAAAAGGGGCAATTTCCTCTTGTCGGGCCCGGCCACAAGCCCTCCCCGAGGAGAGGTAACTAAACGCACAAGAGGGCAGGGTCAGGGCAGAAGGACAGCAGGATAATGGGGAAGGGAAGAGGGGGAGGTGGGAAGGGGGGACGGGGAATAGGGATGAGGTAGGTGTGGCGTGCGGGACAGGGCGACAGGCCGAGCAACCCCCACCGCCCGCCCAGATCAGATCCTCCACAGGAAGGGGCAAGGCGCCTCCCACCCGAGTGGGGCAAGCTGCCCATAGTTTTAAATGGGTCTGTTTACATATATACACTGCATATAAATGTAAACTGGGCCATTAAAAATAATGGGCAGCATTTTCCCTTGCGTTGTGACTGCGTTCCCCTGATTTGTGTATCCCCCCCCCCCCCCCCCCCCGATTCATTCACTTTTCTGTTATTCCCCCGGCGCAGGTTCGGCCAAAAACAAGCGTGCTCATTGGCTGAGCAACCCGCAACCCGCTAAGCCGCGTGAACAGCTTGGCAGACGAGCAGAGCCAAAGGGAGCCGAGTGCACCGCCGGCCACATCCCCAGCTCACCTTCTCAGTTGGCTAGAGGTGAGTGACTATGCGGCCACGGCACCGAGACGTGGCAAGGGCTCCAGGAGAAGGTGAGTGGAACAGGGGATCCTGGGGGGTTCACAAATCAAAGGAGTGGAACTTGGACGGCTTCCTAAAGGACTCCTGGGCCGTCAGAGTTCCTGTCCTTGGAACTTCCCGAATTGGGATGCACCACAGCGAGAAAGCCCCCAATGCCCAGATCCACTCACCTTCTCCTGAGCCCTCGCCGCGTCTCTGCACTGCGGCCGCATCTCCGCTCGCTTCTAGCCGCGCGCGGGCACAACATGGCAGCAAGGTGAGCAGGGGATGTGGCCGGCAGTGCACTTGGCTCCCTTCGGCGAACTGAGTGACAGCGAGCGTGCTGATTGGCTCAGCGATCCTGGCCATGACCTGTACGTGTAATGCTATAGCCTTGGAGGGCACTCGTCAGCTAGCCACGGAAGCCAATTGAGGGGTGGGGGAAGGCCTGATAGGGATGTCATGGGCTGGCCGGACTGCTAAAACCCCAGGCTGATTTTTGGCACCTGCCTGAGCCTGATCGGACAGGTTAATCTGAGGCCACATAAGGATCGATTCAGCACCAGGTGAGAAAACTCTACTACTTTTTAGGAGAGAAAAGTGCCTTTCGCTTTCATTGTTGAGTGATTCAGCAACTGGATGTAAATTTTCACCCGGTGCTGATTCAACCTTATAGACCAGGGGTACTCAACCACTTCTTGTAAAGGTCCATTTAAAGGCATTGGGTGGGAAGCGAAGGTCCAGATGGAGGGCTGTCATGGGGAAATCAGCACATTGGGGGAGGAGCTACAGATTCCCCAGGCCCCAGTGCAGTACTTCATATTGCAATGCTAGGTGCCAGGGAGCCATGACACAGTACAGGACCGTCAGGGCAGGAGAAATCTGGTGCCGGGTCCGCATTCGGACCCTGGTCCGCCAGTTGAGTATCGCTGCTGTAGACGGTAAGTGACTATTTTTTACCAGAGGTTTCCTGTACATTCTCCTGTTCCGGCTCTTTCCACTGGTTCCCATCTATGGCAAACGCACCCGCCCCTCGGCCCTATGTAAATTGGATATGGGAAATGGAAGCACTCGGGCATTGCGCACCTTGACAGCCTGTCACCCGGCTTTAATGACAGCCTTTCAAACCAATGTTCTGCACCCAATGCAGTAGTATTGAGTTGGCCATATCCACCTGGACATGTATTGCTTTTGCCTTAGAGGGCACTTGTCAACTGACCATGGAAGCCAATTATGGTAGGGGAAGGCTTAGCAGGTATGTCATGGGCTGGCCGGACTGATAAAACCCCGGGCTGATTTTTGGCACCTGCCTGAGCCTGATCGGACGGGTTAATCTGAGGCCACATAAGGATCGATTCAGCACCAAGTGAGAAAACTCTACTACTTTTTAGGAGAGAAAAGTGCCTTTCGCTTTCATTGTCGAGTGATTCAGCCATCGGATGAAAATTTTCACCCAGTGCTGAATCAACCCTATAGACCAGGGGTACTCAACCACTTCTTGTAAAGGTCCATTTCAAGGCATCCGGTGAGAGGCGAAGGTCCAGGCAAAGGGCTGACATGGGGAAGTCAGCAAAATGGCGGAGGAGGTATAGATTCCCCAGGCCCCAGTGCAGTACTTCATATTGCAATGCTAGTTGCCAGGGAGCCATGACACTGGCCGGGAGACTAAGCACTACATAGCCAATCAATGGGGCAGCTCTGGCAACCGCAGCACAGAAGCAATTCAGTGCAGGGCCGTCAGGGCAGGGGTCCAGAAATCGGGTGCCGAGGTCCGCATTGAGACCCTGGTTCGCCTGTTGAATATCGCTGCTGTAGACGGTAAGTGAATATTTTTCACTAGAGGTTTCCTGTACATTCTCCTTTTCCGGCTCTTTCCCTTGGCTCCCGTCTATGACAAACGCACCCGCCCCTCGGCCCTATGTAAATTGGATAAGGGAAATGGAAGCACTCTGGCATTGCGCACCTTGACAGCCTGTCACCCGGCTTTAATGACGACCTCCTCATTTAGTATTTGTTCGGTAGCTTTTTCAACTTAGCCTTGAAAGCCTAAGCAGCGGCAGCTTTATGATTGAAGGATGGTCGGGGACGGGCGCGCGCTGCACGCAGCTTCTCATACTAAAAGGTCTGCGACGGATGATGGCATCTCTCTAATAGGAGTGAGCGATGGCAGGGGACTGGATTACGGAGGGGCGCACGGGGGGGGCGGAGGGAGTGGCGCATGAGCAGCAGGCGATCGGGATTCTGGCTCCATGAGAACAAATGAGAGAAAAATAAATGAGAACATCTACATGGACGACTGTTCTTCTAGTCGTTACTATAGTTCCTTCATTAAAAACAAGTCAATGGGGTTGATTCAGAGCCAGGTGAGAATTCTCACTGCCTTTCACTTCCATTGTCTTCTGTGTGTAAATTCTCACCTGGCTCTGAATTAGCCCCAAGGTAGACAATGAAAGTGAATGACAGTTTTCTCTCCTAAAAAGGAGTGAGAATTCTCAGCCAACTCTGAATCATCCCCCAATATCTGAAGATGCGTGAGGATCAAATCGCTTCATGAACGATCAGTATGGCTCATCCCTATTGGCCCGATCAAATTTGTATTTGTGATTCATTGTCAAAGCCATTTGTCTCTTTCCCCAGATTGGGTTCTCCAGGTCTACAGGAGCCATTGGGGCAATATAATTAGTAACCCCAAGAATGATTTTCTCTGGTGGACCCAAGAATGATTTCCTCTGGTGACCCCAAGAATGATTTCCTCTGGTGACCCCAAGAGTGATTTCCTCTGGTGACCCCAAGAATGATTTTCTCTGGTGGACCCAAGAATGATTTCCTCTGGTGACCCCAAGAATGATTTCCTCTGGTGACCCCAAGAGTGATTTCCTCTGGTGACCCCAAGAATGATTTCCTCTGGTGACCCCAAAAATGATTTCCTCTGGTGGCCCCAAGAATGATTTCCTCTGGTGACCCCATGAATGATTTTCTCTGGTGACCCCAAGAATGATTTTCTCTGGTGACCCTGAGAATGATTTCCTCTGGTGACCCCGAGAATGATTTCCTCTGGTGGCCCCAAGAATGATTTCCTCTGGTGACCCCAAGAATGATTTCCTCTGGTGGCCCCAAGAATGATTTCCTCTGGTGGCCCCAAGAATGATTTCCTCTGGTGGCCCCAAAAATTATTTTCCCTGATGAGCTGCAAGAATGATTTCCTTTGGTGGCCCCAAGAATGATTTCCTCTGGTGACCCCAAGAATGATTTCCTCTGGTGGCCCCAAGAATGATTTCCTCTGGTGACCCCAAGAATGATTTCCTCTGGACCAAGAATGATTTCCTCTGGTGACCCCAAGAATGATTTCCTCTGGTGGCTCCAAGAATGATTTCCTCTGGTGGCCCCAAGAATGATTTCCTCTGGTGACCCCAAGAATGATTTCCTCTGGTGGCTCCAAGAATGATTTCCTCTGGTGGCCCCAAGAATGATTTCCTCTGGTGACCCCAAGAATGATTTCCTCTGGTGACCCCAAGAATGATTTCCTCTGGTGACCCCAAGAATGATTTCCTCTGGTGACCCCAAGAATGATTTCCTCTGGTGACCCCAAGAATGATTTCCTCTGGTGGGACCAAGAATGATTTCCTCTGGTGGCCCCAAGAATTATTTATTTTGGTGGCCCCAAGAATGATTTCCCCTGGTGACCCCAAGAATGATTTCCTCTGGTGGGACCAAGAATGATTTCCTATGGTGACCCCAAGAATCATTTCCTCTGGTGAGCATTAATATGCACAGCAAACGGCTTTGCTTGGACGAGGTTTATGCACTGTAGGACCAGTGAAAGGTCCTAGGTAGTCGGGAGCGATCGCATCCTCAGATGTGGGCTCCTTCCCCCAGCCTATCAGAATGGCTGGGAACAGAGCTGCCACAGCCCAGAGATGCTAAGAGTTCCAACCGCTTAGGGTTTTGTTCTGCTTTAAAGCATCACATGATCTTCTTGCACTGTGGCATGAGGGGGCAGCTACCTGTCTGTCCATGGCTGCTTTTTGGGTCCTAAGAAGTTGGTGGGTCATGGACCATTGTCGAATGTGCAAAAACAAATCCGCCATTGAGATCTTCATTTCCTGCGAGCAAGTTTTACGTCTTATGCAGCATTTTGATAATTATCCCCCAGCTCATAGAAGACGCTCATTGGAGCGCTGATGCCTTTGATAAATTGAGCCCCCGAGGCCCAAGCGCGCCCCCGCATAAGGTGAGGCCAGGAAGAAGATGATGATGAAGGTGGTAGCGATTGAGATCAATGCAAATCTCATTATACGGGAGGAGGACGCTGTCTCCCACCCCCGCCCTTCCCATCACCCAATCCGGCGAAGCGCCTCTTTTTTTCCGGCATTCAGAACACCGAGCCCCCAGCTCCCAGGCTTCTTTACACGCCGCGTTACACACATCAATCCCGAGCGCTTCCGAGCCGCGCGTCTGCAGCCACTCACCGCTCAGGCAGAAAGATGGAGAACTGCAAAAACCACTGACTCGAAAATCCCGAGCAAATCCCAATCCTTCACACTTCAGGGCGGCTCCCTCGTCTTCGAGAGAAACAGAGGCGCCATCATCCGGCGGCACCCGGTGGTCGGAGGTGAACGAGTGGAACCCACCACCGGGGGCTCCATCTGTAGGGGTCAGAAAATGCCAGAACCACCAAGTCTGTGGAGCCTTTGTCTCAGTGCAGGGGCCTCCTTTTATCTGTAAGTATCAGCAGGACCAGATTATCAAGGGGCGTTTCCCCCTGGTGCATCCACCACTTGCCCTACAAAGGGGGCCTCCACCAACCTTTGGGTTATGATCTGGTCCAGGAGGCTTTTCAGTCTTTGGTCTGATGGGCCGCCGCGCCTGGGCAAGGCTTTTTTTGTTTTTTTGCAAACCTGCAGCCAAAGCCACCACAAGGCAGGACAGAGAGTCTAGAGCAGCAAAACTGTCATCAGCAATGCTACAGTGATGGGTGCAGAGCTCTCACTGCACATAAGCCACCAAGCACAGCCACTGGCAGCTCAATGCGGGGAACTGTTTTTTGCTGGACCAGCCGGGCGACTACACAACCCCCCGCCCAGAATGGCAAAGCAGCACCCCCACAAGGGTGGCACAAGGGACTCGATCTGACGTTCCGGTAAGTAGGCGGGTGCCAGACAACCACCAATCAGTTACTTGGTTGGACTATTATTTTAAAGGAAAATAAAAATACTGTATCTGGGGCCTCCACCAGATTTTGTGCCCAGGGGCCTCCACCGCAATTACTCTGGCTCTGGCATTACAGGCAATATTCCAGGAACAGTTCCCAACAGCCGTGGGGTAACTAGGCCCCCTTCACTGTCTTTTACCACCCGAGTCAAGGCAGCACAGGGAAGTCTCCTGCCTTCGATAGAGGTCCACAAACATAAAAAAGTACCATGCGTCAGGCCCTCCGGCTACGCTCCTCAGACTATGCTGTCTTCTGGGTTGAGAGTTCATGCCGAGAAAGGGAGGGTAGCGTAGGACCACTCAGCCAAGCAAGGGTCCGGCCCTCGCTTCGACAGCCTCTGTAACTGTCTTCTGGGTTTAGGACAGTCCAAGTCCAGGAGGGTGTTTAGGGCCACTAAGCCGGCAAGGACCTGGCCCTCGATTCAGCCGCAGCTGTAACTGCCTTCTGGGTTTAGGACAGGCCAAGACTGGGAGGGTAGCATAGGACCACTCAGACAAGCAAGGGCCTGGACCTCGGTTTGGCGGCCAATGTAACTGTCTGCTAGGTTTAGGACAGTCCAAGGCCCAGAGTGTAGCGTAGAGCCACTCAGCCGGGCAAGGGCCTATTGGGCGACTTCTGTAACTTCATGGTATGTACATGGTTACAGTATTAAGTTGAAACCTGATGTTGCTTGGCCCTCCCTCTGGGCTAATCCCTGGTTGAGAAACTTTACAATACTTCCTGCCTACAACCCTTTTTGGGGACCGTCAACTTTCGACCCTAAGACGTGTAGTGAGCCAGGTTTAAGCGGACATCCCAAGGCAGGGAAGATAGGGATGCTCAGCCAGGCAAGGGCATGTTGGGAGGCCTGGTTGCCATCGGTCCCATGGCCATTGTAACTGTGTGTCACTGTCTTCCCCACCAGGGTAAGACCTTACAGAGGAGGGCCAGATCAGTCTAAAAATCCAGCATCTCAGCCCAGCCTGGTAGGGGTTTGGGGGACAAGGGTTCACCTGCCTGTGGCAGGTAGCGCATCCGTAGGAAAATAAATCAATCTCTGCTTTTCTGCTCTTAGCCAGAGACAACGCACACACTTAAAGCGAGCAGGATTTACGACCAAAATCAGCACAAATCTATGGCTAGATGAAAGCGATGAAAGCGTGTGGGGCGAAGGGGGGTGGAGGAGCCGAAGACATCATAAATAACGGAGACCTCTGGCGGGTTGGACGTGGTGAAGCAATGTGGTGATGGATCTGGTGGCGGCCGGCGTGGAGCGAAGGTCAGGCGGGCGCCTTTCACAAGTAGGCCAGTAAGTTGTCACTATCTGTAAAGTGGCGATCCAATAATAATTAATATGATGCTCACACTACGAGAAGCGGGGGTGGCGCTCATGTGTCTCCCGCTCGCCGTTCGCCCATCTTAATGATATCGCTTCGTATTCATGTGTAACTGAAAAGCTTCAAAGTAACAACTTCATCCTGTCATTGCTGTGCTGTGTAAGAGACAAAAACAACATGACCAGCTAATAGCAATGTTCTAGATCCACACCCCCGCCCACCCGACACAAAGAGTTCTCCTCCACCAACATTTCCACCCGGCAATTCTGAAAAAGCTTATTGAGTCTTGAGGGGATCCGATCAGCGTGCTCCATTGTCATACAGATGCAGCTTTCCTTAAAGCTCCACTTGGTGTACTGGTGCATCGGCAGGGACATCTCAAGTTGACCAAGGGCTGGTAAAATCCAGGGCTGATTTTTGGCCCCAGTGCCACTGTCGGTGTCTATTGGGTCAACGTAGCTTCAGGAACAAAGTTAATCCACTCCCAACGCAAATGTAAATGTGTTCTGTGCAATTTTTGCAACCTGGTTGTCCTTAAAAAACTGTTGCTGATTGGAGAGGCCTTTGAGATATACCATCCATCTGCCACATACAAAGCCAACTCAACATCCTTCATGCGCCTATCAACCAGATTTTAGCCCATAGCAATGGCAGTGGTGAATGTGGGGTACCATCTGCCAATGTCGTCACTCATGGGGGTGGCCACCTTATTGTTGCCCCTGTCATAGAACGTCGACCCTAACCACCAGCTCAGTCACTTCCCATCCACTGCACACTATTCATGTTAAAGGGCACCCCTCACTAGCTGCCACCGCCCACCCAGACAGCTGTTTTTTTTTTAAACAGACCTGGCTCTCGGGGCCTCTTGACAGACTCACCCCTTCTTCCTGACTCACCCATCCGCCAGTTGCCCCTAATATGTATTTTTCAGGTCAACAAGTTTGGGTTCCCATTGATTTCAGTGGTGTTCAAGTTCAGATTCCAGTCAAGTTCGAGTACACTTTTGTTCAAAGTTTGTCAAAACTTACAGAAACTGAATTTATACGGGTTCGCTCAACACTAGGCAGCAGGCAATAATAGTAGGAATCTGGAATCATAATCTAACATTCTTAGAGAAGGTAGTAGGCAAGCAGGGAAATGCAAAATCCAAGTGAAGGACAGCAAGAGACAGCAGCAAGTAAGCAGGATCAGGAACAAGGTTCTCCCCCAAAACTGGGACAAATGCTTGGCAGGACCAGATTATAAAGATCTTCTGGGAACCATCTTGGTGCCTCAGCTCCCTATTTAAAGGTCATTCAAAGTACATGCATTACATACATCAGAAGCAATGCCAGAAGGGCCCGTTGCGTATATTCCTGTGTATGCAAACCTAACTTCACATTGCACATGTTTAATGCATACAGAGATTCGTGCATGGGATGCTGTGTTGTTCCCTGTGCCCTCTCAGACTGGTTTATCCAAGAGCACCATAGCAGCTCACAAAAATCTTTCAAAAATATTACTCATATTCGAAGCTCCCATTCTCCATAACCCACGCAGAGCAGAGAAGAAAGTCTTTGCTTGTCAAGCGGAAACATAAGTGTGTCCTTTGTGTGGTTCTCAGGAGAGACTGCGGAAATATCAACACTTATATCTCAGGAGCTGGATCAATAGGACAATCCATCTGCTGGAGCCTCCCGGAGAGTGCAAGCCGGTGGCGTTCGAATGGAAGCGCCACCTGCGGAGCACGGGGGATGGTAGATACGGCTCAGAGCCAGCCACTGGTGTTTTAACACCCTCTGAACACTTTATAATGACCTTTTCATGGACAATAGTTAGATTTGTCAACATACAGGGGCAGCTGCCTGCTGGGGGGTTACATTGCCAACTGCCAGGCTTGTGGCCACTACATTGTTATGTGTGCAGCACCCTGCTGGGATACATTGTAAAGTGTCCAGAAAGTAGGCCCGTGAAGTATATACATTGTAGCGTACACATCACCCTGCTGTGATACATTGTAAAGCATACAAAAAATATGCACATTGCTTATATACATTGTAGCGTACACATCACCCTGCTGTGAAACATTGTAAAGCATACAAGAAATAAAGCTGTGGCTTATATACGTTGTTAAATGAGGAACACCCTGCAGTGATGCATTGTACCTTCTATTACTAAATAAAAATATTTTTATTTGAGCCACAGCTAACAGTGAAGTGAAGTGATGTCTTATTCGTGATGGAACAACGGAGAGCTCACTCCAAAGGATGTCCCATCCTTACCTAATCCCAAATGATCCCAGAGCTAGGCTTGCGGCTTTTATAGCAGTAGAGTAGAGTAATATTAAAGTAGACTGCTTACTTGCAGCTGATTTCTGTGTGAGTCATCTCTCTATTGTACTGGTGGAATTGGGGCATTACTCTGAAGAATGCTGCATCTGTACGTCATCTCAAATGATCCCAGAAATAGGCTTGTGGCTTCCATACATGTAAGAGCAACACTCTGCTGTGATGCCTTCTATATCAACTACCGACCTGCTATTACTATGTAGACAGCTTACAGCAGATTCAAGCTGGCTGAGATGTGTGAGTCATTTCTCCACTGCACTGGTGGTGAGATCACTCTGAAGAATAATACATCAGTACATCATCCCAAGTGATCCCAGAACTAGGTTTGTGGCTTCTTTACATTATTATAAGAGCAGCATCCCACTGTGCTACATTGTATAGCATCATCCAGACTGCTATTACTACAGGTGATATGCAGCTGACTGCAATGTGTGAGTCATCTCTCTATTGTGCTTGTGCATTGAAGAGATCACTTGGAAGGATGCTGCATCTGTCATCGCAAGTGATTTCAGAACTAGGCTTGTGGCTACTATACATTGATTTAAGTGCAGTACCCTGCTGCAATACATGGTATACCATCCACCAACCTGTGATTTTTAAGCTTACAGCAGATTCAAGCTGCCTGCAATATGTGAGTCAACTCTCCATCACATTTGTGCATTGTAGAGATCACTCTGAGGAATGCTGCATCTGTAAGGCATCCCAAATGACCCCATAAGGATGCTAGAGGATAATATTCATTGCTATATGTGCAGCACCCTGTCAGCTTAAAGAATAACAACACACACAATTGTCACTTGTCGGGGTGTTGTTCCTCTCAGTTAGGGCATCCTGAATTAGGATGTCTCGGATGAGAACGAGCAAGCTGACCAATCAGCCCGCTCGCTTTCACTCTGCTCCCTTCAGCTCCACTGATGGCTAAGCTGCCTAGACAGAAAAGCCGCCAACTGGCACTGAAGGGAGCTGAGTGCGCCATCGACCACATCTCCCACTCACCTCCTAGCCGCTCATTCAGAAAGGCCAGGCACTGGTGTGTGCGCAACTAAAGATGATTTGGGAAGTGGCTGTGGCGCAGAGATGTGGCAAGGGCTCCAGGACAGTGAAACAGGGCCTCTGGGGGGGTTTACACAGTAGGGCATCCCAATTCAGGATGCCCCAAGGAGTGGAACTCGGGTGGCCCTGGAGTCTTTTAGACTCCAGAGCCTCCGATGTTCCTCTTTAAAGCTTGGTCATCGCTTGGTATGGAGAGCTATTGGATTCTATACATTGTCATAAGGGTGACATCCTGCTGTGATACATTGTATATCAGCCGCCAGCCTGCAATTACTAATTAAGTACAGCTCATTCATAGCTGCGTGAGCCATCTCTTCATAGCACTAGTGCCATGGAGAGACCCCTTTGAAGAATGTTGTGCTTGTATGTCACCCCCAATGGTTAAGGAACTAGGCTACTGGCTTCTATATGTTGTTATAAGAGCTGCCCCTTGCTGTGATACGTTGTGTGGCAACCACCACCTGCTATTAAGTAAACAGCTTACAGCTGATTCGCAGCTGACCACAATTGTGTGAGTCATCTCTCCATAGCCTTGGTGTCATGTAGGTGTCATGTAGAGAATCTGTAAATCATCTCAGAGCTCTATCTGCAGAGATAAGTCAAAGGAAAGTGGACTACCTGTGCATACTTTTCTAACATTTAGGCATTTTGTCAGTTCGTGAAGCTTTAAGAATCCCCAGCAAGTCCGTCTTATTTCGACACCTCCCTATAGATACTCCTCAGTGACCTGGATGAATGAGAACCTTTATGGACATCAAGAAGGTCCCATTTAGTTGTTTCTCGAGATAGAGATGTCGTTCTCTGGGATCTGTCAAACGTATTGACTCAAATTATTGTTGACAGAGGAGGAAGGATGACATGGCTCCCCCCTCCCCGTAACACATGCAGAGCAACGAAGCATGTTATTGCTTGTAAGGAGAAAATAAAAGTGTATCCTTTGTGCCGTTCCCGGGAGAGGCAGCGCAAATATCAATGGGATTCGATTGACAACTGCGAGGTGAAGCCCGAAAATAGAAGAGGAGGCCTGCCGAGCTCAGGAAAAGGAGGATGAGTCTAAGGATTGCCAGAGAGAGGAGGCTTTATCTTCCCATAGAGGACTCGTAGAGATCACTGCTGCCCAATAACATTGAGAATATGTACAGAATCAGTACAATCTACCAAAAGTCACCCAACTCTCTATGACACATATGTACAACTCAAGGCCCGGGGCCAAATGCCACCTTCCAAGCCTTTTTATGTCTCCCTCGGATAAATGGCGGCAGCGCCCCCTCTGGACTGGTATTTTCAACGCTGCTGACACTAGCAACACTGCACACAGGTGCAAAGATGTGCGGTCAGTGTCAGCAGCCTTATAAATACCAGTCCAGAGGGGGTGCTGCTGCCATCTGTCTAAGGGAAACATAAAAAGGCTTGGAAAGCTGCATTCGGCCCCCGGGCCTTGAGTTTAACACTGGCAGCACATCTTTGCGCCCGTGTGTGGTGCTTCCAAGTGATGCACCAGTACACTGCACTCCATTGTGGAGCGCAGTACAGCCTCTAGCCCTGCCCCCATACCCGGTGCCTATAAAAACGTCAGGTGCGTGTCTTTTTAATGTTCTGGGGAGAAGACAGTAGCTTCTGCAGCTGCTTTGTGTCTCAATCAGCAACTAGCCCTCACCACACAAGGAGCGCCCACCTAACCTACCCAACTTACTGCCACAGCAGAGGGTGCTACAGCCGCTGCAGGGGTTATTGCTAGCTATTGCCAGTTAGGTGTGAAAAAAAATATTCTTTTTTTCCATTTCATTTTAGCAAAATAATTCTGCGTCTGTCATCGTCAAAGTAATTCTGTGCATGCATCTGTTCTGGGCAAAATTATTCTGCATCTGCCTCCATTATAGGCAAAATAATTCTGCATCTGTCCTGGGCAAAATAATTCAGCATCTGCATCTGCCTGTGGCAAAATGATTCAGCATCTGCATCTATTCAGGGCAAAATAATTCAGCGTCTGTATCTGTCCAGGGCAAAATAATTTAGCAACTGCATCTTTTCAGGGCAAAATAATTCAGCATCTAAATCTGTAGTGGGCAAAATAATTCTGCATCTGTCCTGGTAAAAATAATTTTGTGCCTGCATCTGCCTAGGGCAAAATAATTCAGCATTTGCATCTGTCCAGGGCAAATGAATCTGTCCTGGACAAAATAATTCAGTGTCTGCATCTGTCTGTGGTAAAATGATTCAGCATCTGCATCTATTCAGGGCAAAATAATTCAGCATCTGTATACGTCCAGGGCAAAATAATTTAGCAACTGCATCTGTCCAGGGCAAAAAAATCAGTGTTTGCATTTGTCCTGGGCAAAATAATTCAGCATCTGCCTCTGTTCAGGGCAAAATAATTCAGTGTCTAAATCTGTAGTGGGCAAAATAATTATGCATCTTTCCTGGTCAAAATAATTCAGTGTCTGCATCTGCCCAGGACAAAATAATTCAGCATCTGCATCTGTCCAGGGCAAAATAATTCAGCATTTGTATCTTTTCAGGGCAAAACAATTCAGCGTCTGAATCTGTCCAGGGCAAAATAATTCAGCATCTGCATCTATTCATGGCAAAATAATTCAGCGTCTGCATCTGTCCAGGGCAAAATAATTTAGCTACTGCATGTCCAGGGCAAAATAATTCAGCGTCTGCATTTGTCCTGGGAAAAATAATTCAGCATCTGTTCAGGGCAAAATAATTCAGCGTCTAAATCTGTAGTGGGCAAAATAATTCAGAGTCTGCATCTGGTCAGGGCAAAATAATTCAGCTTCTGAATCTATACTGGGCAAAATAATTTAGCAACTGCATCTGTCCTGGGCAAAAAAATTCAGCATCTGCATCTGTTCAGGGCAAAATAATTCAGCGTCTTTAACCATACATTTGATCCCTTTGGTGCCAGTCCATGATCTCCATTGTGCTCCTCAGCCACATCATGTGCCCCAGACACTAGCTACCGCCAAGGCCTCTGAACCACTGTACCCGATTTTGTTCTGGTCAGCGTTAGCCCCCTTGGCCACTTTCCAGGAGTGGAAACAGACCCTCATCTTCACAAAGCCTAGAAGGGCCCATGACTGGTATGCACTGGAGCTACGACCTGTCAGTAGGCCACGCCGGCCCCTTATTCGGTATTTAAGGTGGGATACCTTTCGGGCAAGGAATGAGGGGTGGTCCCACCCTTCCAGCTGGAGAGCTTTGTCAGGATCTTATGTAGAATCTTCCGGAGAGGCCGCTATATCCGGATTCAACTCCCGCAGTGTTCCTCGTATTTCTTCGGTGGATATTTTTGTCTCCTTCCTCCCCACTCAGTCCGGTTCGCCCGTCCTCCTCCGCCGTCCTTCCGCCTTTCCCAGGCTATAATTAGTCTTATTGAGCTTTCTAATCACGTTCGGCCATTTTTTTTTTTTCTCTAAAACCTGTTGCGCTCCAGCCTGACGTTCCAGAAATAAGCTTTAATATTCCGAGAGAATGAAACAGAGAGCACGCCGCTCCATCTCCCCCTCCCCTCCATTTATCCCGCACCCGCCACCCTCACTTCCCCTTTCTCCAGATGTCCCAAGGCCCCCGACGCCTCGCTCAAGAGTCCGCCCTCCGGCGCGGCACATCATAATGGCTGCCATGAATAAATCACCCAGTGTTCATGGCGGCGACAGATCGACTGATAAAGACTTATGAAGGATTGTGTCTCGGAGGCCTAGCTGCGCCGGCGCTGCTAATATATTTATGTTAATCTCTGCCGGGAGGGGTGGCGGCTATAAGAGGCTTTATTGAGGCTCGCGGACAGGTGTCACTCATCCGCCGCTGACGGGCAGGGGACGAGCTCCTTGTGGCAGCGACGCTTCTGAAGGAAATACGTTTCATCACCAGGGACAGTACGGAAACAAACTTTCGTTCCTTGTGTCAGAATTCCCTCAGCAAGCCAATAAGGCATGGGCGGGGCTGCATTAATCATGGGTGGGGCTAAGGGATTGATCTGCCCCACTGATTGCCATGTGTCAGGCTTCACCACCAGGGGCACTTAAAGAAGTACGCCATTAAAAATAGTACGGAAAAAATCTTTGTGTCAGAATTCCCTAGGCAAGCCAATAAGGCATGGGCAGGGTTGAGTTAATCATGGGTGGGGCTAAGGGATTGATCTGCCCTACTGATTGTAGCATGTCAGTCTTTCCACGTGTCAGGCTTCTTTAATGGTCCTGTAATGCTGGGAAGGCAGGGACCTTTCCTAGCTGTGTCTAAAGTACTAGCACCAGCATGCTGGAGCTTATAGTCCCTTGACAGCTAGAGGGAGGGGTGGCAATCTTGATATATATAATTAATAAATGCAAATTTCGGGGCTCTGACCTTTGATGTCTGTGTTATCAGTTCATTAACCTAATGAGAAAGATGTATTATATCTCATACATAAGAGAGGTGAGGTTAATGTTCTCCAGGAAGTCTATCGAGCATAAGGGAGACGGGACTAAGGTTTTCCAGATTTCCTATTGAGCATAAGGGGTTGGAGGAGCCGGGGCTAATGTTTTCCAGTCTGTCCATCAAGCAAGAGGAGGAAGGAGGGGTGAGTCTTGTTTTCCAGTCTGTCTACTAGGCCTAAATGGGTGGGGCTAATTTCCTCCAGCTTTTCTATAAAGCAAGAGGAAGCAGTCTGTCTATCAATCATAAAGGGGAGAAGGGGTGGGTCTTGTTTTTCAGTATGTCCACTAGGCCTAAGGGGTGGGGCTAATTTCCTCCAGCCTGGCTATCAAGCAGGAGGAGGCAGTCTGTCTATCAATCATAAAGGGGAGGAGGGGTAAGTCTTGTTTTCCGGCCTGTCTACTAGGCCTAAGGGGGTGGGGCTAATTTCCTTCAGCCTGTCTATTAGGCAAGAGGAGGCAGTCTGTCTATCAATCATAAAGGGGAGGAGGGGTGGGTCTTGGTTTCCAGTCTGTCTACTGGGCCTTAGGGGCAGGGTTAATTTCCTCCAGCCTGTCTATCAAGCAAGAGGAGGCAGTCTGTCTATCAAGCATAAGGATAGGTAGTGATAATATTTTGCAGCTTTTCTATCAAGCAAGGAAGGGTGAGTCTTGTTTCCAGTCTGTCTACTAGACCTAAGGGGGTAGGGCTAATTACATCCAGCCTGTCTATCAAGCAAGAGGAGGCAGCCTGTCTATCAATCATAAAGGAGAGGAGGGTGGGTCTTGTTTTCCAGTCTGTCTACTAGGCCTAAAAGGAAGGGGCAAATTTCATCCAGCCTTTCTATCAAGCAAGAGGAGGCAGCCTTTCTATCATTTATAAAGGGAAGAGGGGGTGGGTCTTGTTTTCCAGTCTGTCTACTAGGTCTAAGGGATGGGGCTAATTTCATCCAGCCTGTCTATCAAGCAAAAGGGGGCAGCCTGGATATCAATCATAAAGGAGAGGAGGGGTGTGTCTTGTTTCCAGTCTGTCTACTAGGCCTATAGGACGGGGCTAATTTCATCCAGCCTGTCTATCAAGCAAGAGGAGGCAGTCTGTCTATGAAGCATAAGGACGGGTAGTGCTAATATTTTCCAGCGTTTCTATCATGCAAGAGGGGGAAGGAAGGGTGAGTCTTGTTTTCCAGTCTGTCTACTAGGCCTAAGGGGGTGGGGCTAATTTCTTCCAGCCTGTCTATCAAGCAATAGAAGGCAGTCTGTCTATCAATCATAAAGGGGAGGAAGGAATCCAGTTGCTTTGACTCCATCACAGTTGACCCCATCGTGTTGCACACAGGTTTCCAGATGTGGCCCTTTCTAAGGCATGAGCCCACTTGATAGGCTTCCTTCGGTGGCAATAGTCACCCTTTAGGAATCCTGTCACCTTGACCTAGCCACCTTGTGAACAGGATTTGACAGGATTAAAGTGGACCAAAACCCATCTTGGGCGGCGATGGCAACCTATCAGACTCCAGAGCCACCTGATTCCCTCTACCCAATTATGTGTGAACCCCCCCAAGTCCCAAGCAAATGCTACCTGATCCCCCTATCCAACGATGGATGCGTGAACCGCTGCCAAACTATACTACACCAGGCTATACCTTTAGCAAGGCATTCACCTGCACCAGGCAATTGTGAATGGCCAGCGCGGGCACACGCCTTTAGTGGTAGTTACCACCCGGATGGGATTCTGTTGCCTTGACCCCCGCCACTGCTGGTCCAATCCTACTGTGCAAAGGTTTCCAGATGTGGCAGCAATCACCTTGAAGGAACCCCGTCACCTTGACTCCATCTATCGCAGTTGACCCCATCCACAGGTTTCCAGAGGTGGCCCTTTCTACAGTTCACAGGCTTCCTTCACTGGCAGTAACCACCCTGAAGGAATCCTGTCACCTAGACCTTGTCACCCCTATCTGTGAGGTCCCTGTGGACAGACTTTACACTTGCCTATTAAATAATAATAACAATAACTGTTACGCTGCAGACATGCGGCTGCAATAGACACACAATGAACGCTGTCGCCTCGCCCCCACCCCACGGTGAAAAGTATCTGCCCTTGGTCGTGCCCATCATAGGATCGCCGTCCTTTCCCATTGACGTACAGCGCCATTCCTCTGATAATGAAGCTCGCCGTCACAATGCGTCCGTGAAATAAATCCCGAGGAGCGCGGAACAATTTGGTGTCGGGACTCGATAAGCCTGTTTCTCCCAGGAACGTCGCAACCATTCGAATTAATTTAATTTGAAATATCAAATTAAATTAAACAGTACACTGGTCCCCGGAGGAGGGGGGGAGGGGGGGCTGTGGGAGCGCGTTTCATTTCCAATGTCTTTTCATAGACTGTTTTCTGCCAAAAAAAAATTTCTGCATCCGGATGCCGTCACCGATGACAGCGTCGCATTCCCTGTGATTTGTGAAGCGCGGGATGGCAGAAATATCTGGAAAAAAACTATTTCTCCACAGAGTGCGGACGTCTGACATTAGTCCCTGGAACAAGGGCACCTTAGCGGGGCGTTGTCCCTGGGTAGCCCCGCCCCCTGCACCTCCACACCGCAGTTGCTTTTATCTATTCGCCGTTATTACCGCCGTTTGCTATCGCCATCGATAGTATCTGCGGTAATAAGCATGGGAGGGTGTTTGGGGTACGGTCACATGGGGCGCCATCCCAACCTCTCCACAAGGGGGCGCCAAGGACTGTCAACCTCTCTTTTCCAAAATACTCCCATCTCCCTCCTTTCTTTCTTTCTTTCATTTTTCTTTCTTTCTCTTTGTTTCTCTCTTTACATAGTAACATAGTATGTAAGGCTGAATAAAGACTTTAGTCCATCCAGTTCAGCCTGTTTAACTCCTTCCAGTGGTCTAGTAGCCATAGCCGGAAATGTTATTACATGCCAGGAAGGCATCAAGGCCACTTTTGAACATTTTTAATGTATCCCTCATTACTACCTCCTCTGGCAGCGAGTTCCATAGTCTCACTGCTCTTACAGAGAAGAATCCCCTCCTATGTCGGTGGTGAAAGCACCTTTCCTCTAACCTTAGTGGATGCCCCCGGGTTATGGTTACACTCCGGGGTATAAATAGATTGTGGGACAGATCCTTGTATTGACCCCGAATATATTTATACATAGTTATTAGATCACCCCTCAATCGTCTTTTTTCTAGACTAAATAAGCCTAACTTGGACAATCTTTCCGGGTACTCTCGCCCCCGCACTCCTTTTATTAACTTTGTTGCCCTTCTTTGAACGTGCTCCAGTTCTGATATGTCCTTCTTAAGCACAGGTGCCCAGAACTGTACACAGTACTCCATATGGGGTCTGACCAGTGACTTGTACAGGGGTAAAATGATGCTCTGGTCATGAGCACCCATGCCCCTCCTGATGCACCCCATGATCCTGTTTGCCTTGGCAGCAGCTGCCTGGCATTGATTACTACAGTTGAGCTTATTGTCAACTAAAACCCCTAGGTCCTTTTCCATTGTTGTTTTACCAAGTGTTTCTTTATTTAGTGTGTAATCATGACACAGATTTCTCCTTCCCATGTGCATAACCTTACATTTATCTGTGTTAAACTTCATTTGCCATTTAACTGCCCATGCTTCCAATTTATCTAAATCTGTTTGTAGTTGCCTGTTGTCCTCCTTTGTTTTAATTACTTTACTCAGCTTAGTATCATCTGCAAAGATTGAGACTTTACTGTTTAATCCATACCCAATGTCATTTATATATATATTGAAGAGAATTGGTCCCAGAACTGACCCTTGTGGTACTCCACTAGTAACAGTGACCCAATCTGAGTGTGTACCATTGATAACCACCCTCTGCTTCCGATCACTAAGCCAATTTCCCACCCATCTGCACACGTTTTCCCCCAGTCCAAGCATTCTCATCTTTTGTACCAGCCTTTTATGTGGCACAGTATCAAATGCTTTAGAAAAGTCAAGATATATGATATCCAATGACTCCCCCTGATCCAATCTTGAACTTACCTCCTCATAAAAGCCGATCAGGTTTGTCTGGCAGGAGCGATTCCTCATAAATCCATGCTGATATGGAGTAATAAGGTCATTTTCCCCAAGGTGCTCCAGGATAGTATCCCTTAAGAAACCTTCAAACAGCTTGCCCACCACAGATGTTAAGCTTACCGGTCTGTATTTCCCAGGTTCCCCCCTAGATCCCTTTTTGAATATTGGCACCACATTTGCCAAGCGCCAATCCATCGGAACAAACCCTGTAGTTATGGAATCCACAAATATTAGAAATAACGGCTTGTCTATTACTGTACATAACTCCCTTAAAACACGAGGATGTATGTCATCTGGTCCCGGTGATTTATCGATTTTCATCTGCTTGAGACGGTGCTGGACTTCTTCCTTGGTTAGACCAGTGACATTTAATGGAGGGTTTCGGTTATTCCCCTGCATTTCACTCGGCATGTCAAATTCTTTTGTGAATATAGAAGCAAAGAAGTTGTTAAGCAAATTAGCTTTCTCCTCATTTCCCTCTATAGGGGTCCCATCCTTGCTTTTCAGGGGGCCCACACCCTCAGGTTTGTACCTTTTACGGTTTATGTAGCTAAAGAATAATTTGGGGTTAGTTTTACTCTCTTTCGCGACCAGTCTTTCTGTCTCCAGCTTAGCTGCCCTTATCTGTTGTTTACATTGTTTATTTTCTTCTTTATAGTTTTTTAACGCTTCTGCTGTCCCTTCCTGCTTTAAACGTTTAAATGCCTTTTTTTTGTTGTTTATTGCCCCCTTAACCTTTTTATTTAGCCACATCGGTTTACATGTGTGTCTAATAGTTTTATTCCTGTAAGGTATATATCTGTCACACTGAAAATTAAGTATTCCTTTGAAAGTATCCCATTTAGCGTCCATGCTTTTGTTCTTAAGGACATTTTCCCAGTCAATGCAGTGTAGGGCATCTCTAAGTTGGTCAAACTTTGCCTTCTTGAAGTCCCGCGTTTTTGTGACTCCTTGATAAGGCACCCTAGTGACTGCTAATTGGAAATTAATGATATTATGATCACTGCTTCCAAGGTGTCCCCCAACCTTTACCTTTATTACTTTGTCTGGTACATTGGTTAGTATTAGGTCCAATATGGCTTTCCCCCTTGTTGGAGCTTGTACTTGTTGGGAAAGGTAGCCATCTTTTGTTTTAGTTAAAAAACTATTACTTTTCTGCGAAACACATGTTTCAGCATCCCAGTCTATATCTGGGTAGTTAAAGTCCCCCATAATCACTACCTCATTTCGCTTAGCGGCTATATCTATTTGCCTTAGCGTCATATTTTCTATGGATTCGGATATATCTGGAGGTTTATAGCAAACCCCCATCAGTATTTTATTTTTGTTTCTCCCTCCATGTATTTCTACCCATACCGACTCCACATGGTCATTCCCCTCACATATATCCTCCCGCAGAGCAGGCTGTAGAGAGGATTTTACAATTAAGCAGACTCCACCCCCTTTGCGTTTGTTACGGTCCCTCCTAAACACACAGTATCCCTGTAAATTTACTGCCCAGTCATAGCTTTCATCCAGCCAGGTCTCTGTTACCCCCACTATATCATATTGTTCTTCTGTTATTATCAGTTCTAGTTCATCCATTTTATTAGTCAAGCTTCTAGCATTTGTAAGCATGCATTTCAAATGCTTATGACAATTTTGATAATTTTGTATATTGCCCTTATTCCTGCTAGATGTGCTAACCCCTCCCCCCTCTCCACCCCCAGTTTCATGTCTACACCCACTGTCACTTTCTTTCCTAACTTCCCCTTTGTAATAGCTTTTACCCTCCCCCCCAATGCTCAGTTTAAACACTCCTCTAACCTTTTAGCCATCCTCTCCCCCAGAACAGATGCACCCTCCCCATTGAGGTGCAACCCATCCCTGCCAAAGAACCTGTAGCCCACTGTGAAGTCGGCCCAGTTCTCTAAGAACCCAAACCCCTCCTTTTTACTCCAATTTTTGAGCCACCTGTTTACATCTCTAATCTCCCGCTGCCTCTCTGGTGTGGCTCTTGGTACTGGTAGTATTTCTGAGAATACTACAGTTGAGGTCCTTGCCTTAAAGTGGACCAACACCCA
>CM051242.1:4548130-4595630 GCA_027917425.1 Gastrophryne carolinensis
TGCCCAGGGCATCCCATTCTGTGACTACAGCAGCCTCTGTTTAAGACCATATAAGCATTTGCTCTTATCATATTTGAAAGTAGGCCTGATAAAGACACTTTTGCTGGCCAAAGCACTACTGGACCCTGCCAGGTCCATTCCTGCCCAGGGCATCCCATTCTGTGACTACAGCAGCCTCTGTTTAAGACCATATAAGCATTTGCTCTTATCATATTTGAAATTAGGCCTGATAAAGACACTTTTGCTGGCCAAAGCACTACTGGACCCTGCCAGGTCGATTCCTGCCCGGGGCATCCCATTCTGTGACTACAGCAGCCTCTGTTTAAGACCATATAAGCATTTGCTCTTATCATATTTGAAATTAGCCTGATAAAGACACTTTTGCTGGCCAAAGCACTACTGGACCCTGCCAGGTCCATTCCTGCCCAGGGCATCCCATTCTGTGACTAAAGCAGCCTCTGTTTAAGACCATATAAGCATTTGCTCTTATCATATTTGAAATTAGGCCTGATAAAGACACTTTTGCTGGCCAAAGCACTACTGGACCCTGCCAGGTCCATTCCTGCCCAGGGCATCCCATTCTGTGACTACAGCAGCCTCTGTTTAAGACCATATAAGCATTTGCTCTTATCATATTTGAAATTAGGCCTGATAAAGACACTTTTGCTGGCCAAAGCACTACTGGACCCTGCCAGGTCCATTCCTGCCCGGGGCATCCCATTCTGTGACTACAGCAGCCTCTGTTTAAGACCATATAAGCATTTGCTCTTATCATATTTGAAATTAGGCCTGATAAAGACACTTTTGCTGGCCAAAGCACTACTGGACCCTGCCAGGTCCATTCCTGCCCAGGGCATCCCATTCTGTGACTACAGCAGCCTCTGTTTAAGACCATATAAGCATTTGCTCTTATCATATTTGAAATTAGGCCTGATAAAGACACTTTTGCTGGCCAAAGCACTACTGGAACCTTCCAGGTCGATTCCTGTTGGGGCATCCCATTCTGTGACTAAAGCAGCCTCTGTTTAAGACCATATAAGCATTTGCTCTTATCATATTTGAAATTAGGCCTGATAAAGACACTTTTGCTGGCCAAAGCACTACTGGACCCTGCCAGGTCCATTCCTGCCCGGGGCATCCCATTCTGTGACTACAGCAGCCTCTGTTTAAGACCATATAAGCATTTGCTCTTATCATATTTGAAATTAGCCTGATAAAGACACTTTTGCTGGCCAAAGCACTACTGGACCCTGCCAGGTCCATTCCTGCCCAGGGCATCCCATTCTGTGACTAAAGCAGCCTCTGTTTAAGACCATATAAGCATTTGCTCTTATCATATTTGAAATTAGGCCTGATAAAGACACTTTTGCTGGCCAAAGCACTACTGGACCCTGCCAGGTCCATTCCTGCCCAGGGCATCCCATTCTGTGACTACAGCAGCCTCTGTTTAAGACCATATAAGCATTTGCTCTTATCATATTTGAAATTAGGCCTGATAAAGACACTTTTGCTGGCCAAAGCACTACTGGACCCTGCCAGGTCGATTCCTGTTGGGGCATCCCATTCTGTGACTAAAGCAGCCTCTGTTTAAGACCATATAAGCATTTGCTCTTATCATATTTGAAATTAGGCCTGATAAAGACACTTTTGCTGGCCAAAGCACTACTGGACCCTGCCAGGTCGATTCCTGTTGGGGCATCCCATTCTGTGACTACAGCAGCCTCTGTTTAAGACCATATAAGCATTTGCTCTTATCATATTTGAAATTAGCCTGATAAAGACACTTTTGCTGGCCAAAGCACTACTGGACCCTGCCAGGTCCATTCCTGCCCAGGGCATCCCATTCTGTGACTAAAGCAGCCTCTGTTTAAGACCATATAAGCATTTGCTCTTATCATATTTGAAATTAGGCCTGATAAAGACACTTTTGCTGGCCAAAGCACTACTGGACCCTGCCAGGTCGATTCCTGTTGGGGCATCCCATTCTGTGACTACAGCAGCCTCTGTTTAAGACCATATAAGCATTTGCTCTTATCATATTTGAAATTAGGCCTGATAAAGACACTTTTGCTGGCCAAAGCACTACTGGACCCTGCCAGGTCCATTCCTGCCCAGGGCATCCCATTCTGTGACTACAGCAGCCTCTGTTTAAGACCATATAAGCATTTGCTCTTATCATATTTGAAATTAGGCCTGATAAAGACACTTTTGCTGGCCAAAGCACTACTGGACCCTGCCAGGTCCATTCCTGCCCAGGGCATCCCATTCTGTGACTAAAGCAGCCTCTGTTTAAGACCATATAAGCATTTGCTCTTATCATATTTGAAATTAGGCCTGATAAAGACACTTTTGCTGGCCAAAGCACTACTGGACCCTGCCAGGTCCATTCCTGCCCGGGGCATCCCATTCTGTGACTACAGCAGCCTCTGTTTAAGACCATATAAGCATTTGCTCTTATCATATTTGAAATTAGGCCTGATAAAGACACTTTTGCTGGCCAAAGCACTACTGGACCCTGCCAGGTCCATTCCTGCCCGGGGCATCCCATTCTGTGACTACAGCAGCCTCTGTTTAAGACCATATAAGCATTTGCTCTTATCATATTTGAAATTAGGCCTGATAAAGACACTTTTGCTGGCCAAAGCACTACTGGACCCTGCCAGGTCCATTCCTGCCCAGGGCATCCCATTCTGTGACTACAGCAGCCTCTGTTTAAGACCATATAAGCATTTGCTCTTATCATATTTGAAATTAGGCCTGATAAAGACACTTTTGCTGGCCAAAGCACTACTGGACCCTGCCAGGTCCATTCCTGCCCGGGGCATCCCATTCTGTGACTACAGCAGCCTCTGTTTAAGACCATATAAGCATTTGCTCTTATCATATTTGAAATTAGGCCTGATAAAGACACTTTTGCTGGCCAAAGCACTACTGGACCCTGCCAGGTCCATTCCTGCCCAGGGCATCCCATTCTGTGACTACAGCAGCCTCTGTTTAAGACCATATAAGCATTTGCTCTTATCATATTTGAAATTAGGCCTGATAAAGACACTTTTGCTGGCCAAAGCACTACTGGACCCTGCCAGGTCGATTCCTGTTGGGGCATCCCATTCTGTGACTAAAGCAGCCTCTGTTTAAGACCATATAAGCATTTGCTCTTATCATATTTGAAATTAGGCCTGATAAAGACACTTTTGCTGGCCAAAGCACTACTGGACCCTGCCAGGTCGATTCCTGTTGGGGCATCCCATTCTGTGACTACAGCAGCCTCTGTTTAAGACCATATAAGCATTTGCTCTTATCATATTTGAAATTAGCCTGATAAAGACACTTTTGCTGGCCAAAGCACTACTGGACCCTGCCAGGTCCATTCCTGCCCAGGGCATCCCATTCTGTGACTAAAGCAGCCTCTGTTTAAGACCATATAAGCATTTGCTCTTATCATATTTGAAATTAGGCCTGATAAAGACACTTTTGCTGGCCAAAGCACTACTGGACCCTGCCAGGTCCATTCCTGCCCAGGGCATCCCATTCTGTGACTACAGCAGCCTCTGTTTAAGACCATATAAGCATTTGCTCTTATCATATTTGAAATTAGGCCTGATAAAGACACTTTTGCTGGCCAAAGCACTACTGGACCCTGCCAGGTCCATTCCTGCCCGGGGCATCCCATTCTGTGACTACAGCAGCCTCTGTTTAAGACCATATAAGCATTTGCTCTTATCATATTTGAAATTAGCCTGATAAAGACACTTTTGCTGGGCAAAGCACTACTGGACCCTGCCAGGTCCATTCCTGCCCAGGGCATCCCATTCTGTGACTAAAGCAGCCTCTGTTTAAGACCATATAAGCATTTGCTCTTATCATATTTGAAATTAGGCCTGATAAAGACACTTTTGCTGGCCAAAGCACTACTGGACCCTGCCAGGTCCATTCCTGCCCAGGGCATCCCATTCTGTGACTACAGCAGCCTCTGTTTAAGACCATATAAGCATTTGCTCTTATCATATTTGAAATTAGGCCTGATAAAGACACTTTTGCTGGCCAAAGCACTACTGGACCCTGCCAGGTCCATTCCTGCCCAGGGCATCCCATTCTGTGACTAAAGCAGCCTCTGTTTAAGACCATATAAGCATTTGCTCTTATCATATTTGAAATTAGGCCTGATAAAGACACTTTTGCTGGCCAAAGCACTACTGGACCCTGCCAGGTCCATTCCTGCCCGGGGCATCCCATTCTGTGACTACAGCAGCCTCTGTTTAAGACCATATAAGCATTTGCTCTTATCATATTTGAAATTAGGCCTGATAAAGACACTTTTGCTGGCCAAAGCACTACTGGACCCTGCCAGGTCCATTCCTGCCCGGGGCATCCCATTCTGTGACTACAGCAGCCTCTGTTTAAGACCATATAAGCATTTGCTCTTATCATATTTGAAATTAGGCCTGATAAAGACACTTTTGCTGGCCAAAGCACTACTGGACCCTGCCAGGTCCATTCCTGCCCAGGGCATCCCATTCTGTGACTACAGCAGCCTCTGTTTAAGACCATATAAGCATTTGCTCTTATCATATTTGAAATTAGGCCTGATAAAGACACTTTTGCTGGCCAAAGCACTACTGGACCCTGCCAGGTCCATTCCTGCCCGGGGCATCCCATTCTGTGACTACAGCAGCCTCTGTTTAAGACCATATAAGCATTTGCTCTTATCATATTTGAAATTAGGCCTGATAAAGACACTTTTGCTGGCCAAAGCACTACTGGACCCTGCCAGGTCCATTCCTGCCCAGGGCATCCCATTCTGTGACTACAGCAGCCTCTGTTTAAGACCATATAAGCATTTGCTCTTATCATATTTGAAATTAGGCCTGATAAAGACACTTTTGCTGGCCAAAGCACTACTGGACCCTGCCAGGTCGATTCCTGTTGGGGCATCCCATTCTGTGACTACAGCAGCCTCTGTTTAAGACCATATAAGCATTTGCTCTTATCATATTTGAAATTAGGCCTGATAAAGACACTTTTGCTGGCCAAAGCACTACTGGACCCTGCCAGGTCGATTCCTGTTGGGGCATCCCATTCTGTGACTAAAGCAGCCTCTGTTTAAGACCATATAAGCATTTGCTCTTATCATATTTGAAATTAGGCCTGATAAAGACACTTTTGCTGGCCAAAGCACTACTGGACCCTGCCAGGTCCATTCCTGCCCAGGGCATCCCATTCTGTGACTAAAGCAGCCTCTGTTTAAGACCATATAAGCATTTGCTCTTATCATATTTGAAATTAGGCCTGATAAAGACACTTTTGCTGGCCAAAGCACTACTGGACCCTGCCAGGTCCATTCCTGCCCAGGGCATCCCATTCTGTGACTAAAGCAGCCTCTGTTTAAGACCATATAAGCATTTGCTCTTATCATATTTGAAATTAGGCCTGATAAAGACACTTTTGCTGGCCAAAGCACTACTGGACCCTGCCAGGTCCATTCCTGCCCGGGGCATCCCATTCTGTGACTACAGCAGCCTCTGTTTAAGACCATATAAGCATTTGCTCTTATCATATTTGAAATTAGGCCTGATAAAGACACTTTTGCTGGCCAAAGCACTACTGGACCCTGCCAGGTCCATTCCTGCCCAGGGCATCCCATTCTGTGACTACAGCAGCCTCTGTTTAAGACCATATAAGCATTTGCTCTTATCATATTTGAAATTAGGCCTGATAAAGACACTTTTGCTGGCCAAAGCACTACTGGACCCTGCCAGGTCGATTCCTGTTGGGGCATCCCATTCTGTGACTAAAGCAGCCTCTGTTTAAGACCATATAAGCATTTGCTCTTATCATATTTGAAATTAGGCCTGATAAAGACACTTTTGCTGGCCAAAGCACTACTGGACCCTGCCAGGTCGATTCCTGTTGGGGCATCCCATTCTGTGACTACAGCAGCCTCTGTTTAAGACCATATAAGCATTTGCTCTTATCATATTTGAAATTAGGCCTGATAAAGACACTTTTGCTGGCCAAAGCACTACTGGACCCTGCCAGGTCGATTCCTGTTGGGGCATCCCATTCTGTGACTAAAGCAGCCTCTGTTTAAGACCATATAAGCATTTGCTCTTATCATATTTGAAATTAGGCCTGATAAAGACACTTTTGCTGGCCAAAGCACTACTGGACCCTGCCAGGTCCATTCCTGCCCAGGGCATCCCATTCTGTGACTAAAGCAGCCTCTGTTTAAGACCATATAAGCCTTTGCTCTTATCATATTTGAAATTAGGCCTGATAAAGACACTTTTGCTGGCCAAAGCACTACTGGACCCTGCCAGGTCCATTCCTGCCCGGGGCATCCCATTCTGTGACTACAGCAGCCTCTGTTTAAGACCATATAAGCATTTGCTCTTATCATATTTGAAATTAGGCCTGATAAAGACACTTTTGCTGGCCAAAGCACTACTGGACCCTGCCAGGTCGATTCCTGTTGGGGCATCCCATTCTGTGACTACAGCAGCCTCTGTTTAAGACCATATAAGCATTTGCTCTTATCATATTTGAAATTAGCCTGATAAAGACACTTTTGCTGGCCAAAGCACTACTGGACCCTGCCAGGTCCATTCCTGCCCAGGGCATCCCATTCTGTGACTAAAGCAGCCTCTGTTTAAGACCATATAAGCATTTGCTCTTATCATATTTGAAATTAGGCCTGATAAAGACACTTTTGCTGGCCAAAGCACTACTGGACCCTGCCAGGTCGATTCCTGTTGGGGCATCCCATTCTGTGACTACAGCAGCCTCTGTTTAAGACCATATAAGCATTTGCTCTTATCATATTTGAAATTAGGCCTGATAAAGACACTTTTGCTGGCCAAAGCACTACTGGACCCTGCCAGGTCCATTCCTGCCCAGGGCATCCCATTCTGTGACTACAGCAGCCTCTGTTTAAGACCATATAAGCATTTGCTCTTATCATATTTGAAATTAGGCCTGATAAAGACACTTTTGCTGGCCAAAGCACTACTGGACCCTGCCAGGTCCATTCCTGCCCAGGGCATCCCATTCTGTGACTAAAGCAGCCTCTGTTTAAGACCATATAAGCATTTGCTCTTATCATATTTGAAATTAGGCCTGATAAAGACACTTTTGCTGGCCAAAGCACTACTGGACCCTGCCAGGTCCATTCCTGCCCGGGGCATCCCATTCTGTGACTACAGCAGCCTCTGTTTAAGACCATATAAGCATTTGCTCTTATCATATTTGAAATTAGGCCTGATAAAGACACTTTTGCTGGCCAAAGCACTACTGGACCCTGCCAGGTCCATTCCTGCCCGGGGCATCCCATTCTGTGACTACAGCAGCCTCTGTTTAAGACCATATAAGCATTTGCTCTTATCATATTTGAAATTAGGCCTGATAAAGACACTTTTGCTGGCCAAAGCACTACTGGACCCTGCCAGGTCCATTCCTGCCCAGGGCATCCCATTCTGTGACTACAGCAGCCTCTGTTTAAGACCATATAAGCATTTGCTCTTATCATATTTGAAATTAGGCCTGATAAAGACACTTTTGCTGGCCAAAGCACTACTGGACCCTGCCAGGTCCATTCCTGCCCGGGGCATCCCATTCTGTGACTACAGCAGCCTCTGTTTAAGACCATATAAGCATTTGCTCTTATCATATTTGAAATTAGGCCTGATAAAGACACTTTTGCTGGCCAAAGCACTACTGGACCCTGCCAGGTCCATTCCTGCCCAGGGCATCCCATTCTGTGACTACAGCAGCCTCTGTTTAAGACCATATAAGCATTTGCTCTTATCATATTTGAAATTAGGCCTGATAAAGACACTTTTGCTGGCCAAAGCACTACTGGACCCTGCCAGGTCGATTCCTGTTGGGGCATCCCATTCTGTGACTAAAGCAGCCTCTGTTTAAGACCATATAAGCATTTGCTCTTATCATATTTGAAATTAGGCCTGATAAAGACACTTTTGCTGGCCAAAGCACTACTGGACCCTGCCAGGTCGATTCCTGTTGGGGCATCCCATTCTGTGACTACAGCAGCCTCTGTTTAAGACCATATAAGCATTTGCTCTTATCATATTTGAAATTAGCCTGATAAAGACACTTTTGCTGGCCAAAGCACTACTGGACCCTGCCAGGTCCATTCCTGCCCAGGGCATCCCATTCTGTGACTAAAGCAGCCTCTGTTTAAGACCATATAAGCATTTGCTCTTATCATATTTGAAATTAGGCCTGATAAAGACACTTTTGCTGGCCAAAGCACTACTGGACCCTGCCAGGTCCATTCCTGCCCAGGGCATCCCATTCTGTGACTACAGCAGCCTCTGTTTAAGACCATATAAGCATTTGCTCTTATCATATTTGAAATTAGGCCTGATAAAGACACTTTTGCTGGCCAAAGCACTACTGGACCCTGCCAGGTCCATTCCTGCCCGGGGCATCCCATTCTGTGACTACAGCAGCCTCTGTTTAAGACCATATAAGCATTTGCTCTTATCATATTTGAAATTAGCCTGATAAAGACACTTTTGCTGGGCAAAGCACTACTGGACCCTGCCAGGTCCATTCCTGCCCAGGGCATCCCATTCTGTGACTAAAGCAGCCTCTGTTTAAGACCATATAAGCATTTGCTCTTATCATATTTGAAATTAGGCCTGATAAAGACACTTTTGCTGGCCAAAGCACTACTGGACCCTGCCAGGTCCATTCCTGCCCAGGGCATCCCATTCTGTGACTACAGCAGCCTCTGTTTAAGACCATATAAGCATTTGCTCTTATCATATTTGAAATTAGGCCTGATAAAGACACTTTTGCTGGCCAAAGCACTACTGGACCCTGCCAGGTCCATTCCTGCCCAGGGCATCCCATTCTGTGACTAAAGCAGCCTCTGTTTAAGACCATATAAGCATTTGCTCTTATCATATTTGAAATTAGGCCTGATAAAGACACTTTTGCTGGCCAAAGCACTACTGGACCCTGCCAGGTCCATTCCTGCCCGGGGCATCCCATTCTGTGACTACAGCAGCCTCTGTTTAAGACCATATAAGCATTTGCTCTTATCATATTTGAAATTAGGCCTGATAAAGACACTTTTGCTGGCCAAAGCACTACTGGACCCTGCCAGGTCCATTCCTGCCCGGGGCATCCCATTCTGTGACTACAGCAGCCTCTGTTTAAGACCATATAAGCATTTGCTCTTATCATATTTGAAATTAGGCCTGATAAAGACACTTTTGCTGGCCAAAGCACTACTGGACCCTGCCAGGTCCATTCCTGCCCAGGGCATCCCATTCTGTGACTACAGCAGCCTCTGTTTAAGACCATATAAGCATTTGCTCTTATCATATTTGAAATTAGGCCTGATAAAGACACTTTTGCTGGCCAAAGCACTACTGGACCCTGCCAGGTCCATTCCTGCCCGGGGCATCCCATTCTGTGACTACAGCAGCCTCTGTTTAAGACCATATAAGCATTTGCTCTTATCATATTTGAAATTAGGCCTGATAAAGACACTTTTGCTGGCCAAAGCACTACTGGACCCTGCCAGGTCCATTCCTGCCCAGGGCATCCCATTCTGTGACTACAGCAGCCTCTGTTTAAGACCATATAAGCATTTGCTCTTATCATATTTGAAATTAGGCCTGATAAAGACACTTTTGCTGGCCAAAGCACTACTGGACCCTGCCAGGTCGATTCCTGTTGGGGCATCCCATTCTGTGACTACAGCAGCCTCTGTTTAAGACCATATAAGCATTTGCTCTTATCATATTTGAAATTAGGCCTGATAAAGACACTTTTGCTGGCCAAAGCACTACTGGACCCTGCCAGGTCGATTCCTGTTGGGGCATCCCATTCTGTGACTAAAGCAGCCTCTGTTTAAGACCATATAAGCATTTGCTCTTATCATATTTGAAATTAGGCCTGATAAAGACACTTTTGCTGGCCAAAGCACTACTGGACCCTGCCAGGTCCATTCCTGCCCAGGGCATCCCATTCTGTGACTAAAGCAGCCTCTGTTTAAGACCATATAAGCATTTGCTCTTATCATATTTGAAATTAGGCCTGATAAAGACACTTTTGCTGGCCAAAGCACTACTGGACCCTGCCAGGTCCATTCCTGCCCAGGGCATCCCATTCTGTGACTAAAGCAGCCTCTGTTTAAGACCATATAAGCATTTGCTCTTATCATATTTGAAATTAGGCCTGATAAAGACACTTTTGCTGGCCAAAGCACTACTGGACCCTGCCAGGTCCATTCCTGCCCGGGGCATCCCATTCTGTGACTACAGCAGCCTCTGTTTAAGACCATATAAGCATTTGCTCTTATCATATTTGAAATTAGGCCTGATAAAGACACTTTTGCTGGCCAAAGCACTACTGGACCCTGCCAGGTCCATTCCTGCCCAGGGCATCCCATTCTGTGACTACAGCAGCCTCTGTTTAAGACCATATAAGCATTTGCTCTTATCATATTTGAAATTAGGCCTGATAAAGACACTTTTGCTGGCCAAAGCACTACTGGACCCTGCCAGGTCGATTCCTGTTGGGGCATCCCATTCTGTGACTAAAGCAGCCTCTGTTTAAGACCATATAAGCATTTGCTCTTATCATATTTGAAATTAGGCCTGATAAAGACACTTTTGCTGGCCAAAGCACTACTGGACCCTGCCAGGTCGATTCCTGTTGGGGCATCCCATTCTGTGACTACAGCAGCCTCTGTTTAAGACCATATAAGCATTTGCTCTTATCATATTTGAAATTAGGCCTGATAAAGACACTTTTGCTGGCCAAAGCACTACTGGACCCTGCCAGGTCGATTCCTGTTGGGGCATCCCATTCTGTGACTAAAGCAGCCTCTGTTTAAGACCATATAAGCATTTGCTCTTATCATATTTGAAATTAGGCCTGATAAAGACACTTTTGCTGGCCAAAGCACTACTGGACCCTGCCAGGTCCATTCCTGCCCAGGGCATCCCATTCTGTGACTAAAGCAGCCTCTGTTTAAGACCATATAAGCCTTTGCTCTTATCATATTTGAAATTAGGCCTGATAAAGACACTTTTGCTGGCCAAAGCACTACTGGACCCTGCCAGGTCCATTCCTGCCCGGGGCATCCCATTCTGTGACTACAGCAGCCTCTGTTTAAGACCATATAAGCATTTGCTCTTATCATATTTGAAATTAGGCCTGATAAAGACACTTTTGCTGGCCAAAGCACTACTGGACCCTGCCAGGTCCATTCCTGCCCGGGGCATCCCATTCTGTGACTACAGCAGCCTCTGTTTAAGACCATATAAGCATTTGCTCTTATCATATTTGAAATTAGGCCTGATAAAGACACTTTTGCTGGCCAAAGCACTACTGGACCCTGCCAGGTCGATTCCTGCCCGGGGCATCCCATTCTGTGACTACAGCAGCCTCTGTTTAAGACCATATAAGCATTTGCTCTTATCATATTTGAAATTAGCCTGATAAAGACACTTTTGCTGGCCAAAGCACTACTGGACCCTGCCAGGTCCATTCCTGCCCAGGGCATCCCATTCTGTGACTAAAGCAGCCTCTGTTTAAGACCATATAAGCATTTGCTCTTATTATATTTATATTATAAGACACTTTTGCTGGGCATAGGCTTACTGCTGCCTGCCAGGTGCACTTCTGTTGAGGCATCCCATTCTGTAACACAGCATACCCCTCTTTATTTACACTAAGCAGCTCTCTTATTTACACTAAGCAGGCCTGTTGGAGGCTGAGTGTTACTGCTCACTTTTGGTGTGCATTATATTCTGTTTCATATAGACCCACCGCTGCCCGGGGTTTTTTTAAATATCACCTACTACCACGCCAGTTAGACTATGTCGGGCAGACAAGTGCCTGGAAGTGAAAAGAGGAGTGGCAGAGGCCAAGATTCCGCAGGCAGAGCTCGCATCAGACTGGGGGCCAGTAGCAGCAGGAGTCACGCTGAGAGACCTAATCTGCCAGTATCTGCTAGCGGTCGGGTCTCCACCAGTAACGCATCTGCCGTGGTAGATTGGTTGACGCGCTCATCAACAACATCATCACAACTTACGTCTGAGACCCCCAGTCTAGGGTCGGTAGGTTCCTCTGACACAACCCTGAGTTGGCATGCCCCGAGAGCAGTCCCTGTCCTCCCATTGCCTCTGGCCTACGCCGTTCCCTCCCCCAGCGACGTATCCTATGCTTTGGGTTCAGCTCCACTCTTTAGTGAGGAGGACCATCAGATAGAGGACAGTCAGCAGCTACTGCCCAGCCAAGAAATGGAGGTGGCTTCTTTAGCTAGGCAGACAAATAGTGATGTGGACAGTGTCGTGGGTGCTGCGAGCGTTCCAGCCCCTGCGCCAGACACTGTTGACGAATCCACGAACATCAGTGACGTACAGCCACAACTCGGTGATGATGATGATGATGACGATGAAGCCGATCGCACTTGGGAGCCGGGTGATGAAGGGGCTTCATCGTCATCATCAGGAGAAGAGGGGTGCAGGTTGCCCCGGAGTCAGCAGCTGAGGCAGCAAGGTGGTAGCAGTCAGCATGGGGGCACAATTCCAAAGGCTGGAGCCGGCCGGGGCCGGGGCCGGGGTAGAGCACCTGCTGTGCGGCAGTCTACCTTATCGGGAGGTAGTGGAGCAGGGGTTCCTGGAGTTGGCAACAGCAGCAGTGAATCAGTGAGGCCAGGGGGTGGGAAAAGTAGCTACTCGGCAGTGTGGCAGTTTTTCCTGAGGCATCCGCAGGAGGGTAACATGGCCACATGCAAGATATGTAGGCAAAAGGTGAAGCGTGGCCAGGGTCCAAATGTTGGCACCACGGCCCTGCGTCAACATATGATGCGTCACCATAAAACGACCTGGGAGAACCGAGGCTCCCAAGGGGTGGTCCAGTCTGCTTCCTCACCAAGTGAGCTCCCAATTTCTGCCAGCCAAGGCTCCAGCACCTCAGCCGAAGGCAGCTGTGCGTCATACCCATCCTCTGTCGCTCCTGCTCCTCCTCCTCCAAGTCATGCATCCCGCCAGCAATCCATCAGCGAAGCCATGTCCAAGAGACAGCAGTATGCGCCCACTCATCCTACGGCGCAGAAGCTGAATGTGCTCCTGTCCAAGTTGCTGGTGCTGCAGTCGCTCCCTTTTCAGGTGGTGGAATCTGCACCTTTCAGAGAACTGATGGCTTGTGCCGAGCCGAGGTGGAGAGTCCCAAGCCGTCATTTCTTTGCCAAGAAGGCAGTACCAGCGCTGCACACTTTTGTTGAACAGAAGGTGGGCCAGTCCTTGAGCCTGTCGGTGTGTAGCAAAATACATGGCAGCGCCGACATCTGGAGCTGTAACTACGTTCAGGGGCAGTACATGTCGTTTACGGCCCACTGGGTGAATGTGGTCCCTTTGCAGCAGCAACTTGGACAGGTCACGCCGCTTCGGCCTCCGCGCTCTCTGCCCATTGGGCCTGTGACACCGTGCGACTCGGCCTCCTCATCCTCCGCCATCTCCTCACCCTCCACTGTAGGCTCAAGTCTCAGTGCCCCTCCAGTCTACCATGTGTGCAGGGCACGGAGGTGTCACGCAGTGCTTCACATGGTTTGTCTTGGCGAACGGAGTCACACAGGGGAGGAACTGCTTAAATGTATTCATCAGGAAATCCAAACATGGCTTACTCCGAGAAAACTTAAAATGGGAATCATGGTTACCGACAATGGGAAGAACATTTTGTCTGCGCTGCGCCAAGGAAGCCTGACCCATGCCCCCTGCATGGCTCACGTCTTCAATCTGGTTGTCAAGCGGTTTCTGAAGTGTTCCCCCCATCTGCAGGACATCCTAACAACTTCACGGAAACTTTGCATGCACTTCAGCCACTCCTACACCGCCAAACACACCCTTCTTGAGCTACAGCGTCAGAATGGTATCCCCCAACATAGTCTGATTTGCGATGTTTCCACCCGTTGGAATTCCACCCTTCACATGTTGGACCGATTATATGAACAGAGAAAAGCCATCACGGATTTCCTGATGATCCAAGCAGATAGGGGGACTCCCCTGTGTAACTTCAATGTCAACCAGTGGCAGCTCATACGTGACACCTGCCGTTTGCTCAGGCCCTTTGAGGAAGCCACTTTATTTGTCAGTCGGCAGGATTACGGGATGAACGACGTGATTCCACTGCTTCATGTACTACAGCACATGTTGGAAACCATGGCTGGTCAGGGCACTGGAGACATGGCGTTTACATCTTACGGCCACATGAACCCCGTTGGAGCTGAACTGGAGGAGGAGGAGGAGGAAGAGGAGGAGGAGGAGTTGCCCAGCGAAACACAGTTTAGGCTTGGCGAAATGGCTGGTTTATCTAGTCAGCGGACAGGAGAGGAGGAGCAGGAGCAGCCAGAGGAGCTAGAGGTTTTTGAGGAAGGAGAGACAGAGGACCCGGGCACACCGTGGCAGTATGCAGTGGAGATGGAGACAGGTAGTCCATCCGAGTCACTTGCGCAAATGGCACGAAGCATGCTCACATGCTTGCGTAGTGACCCCAGAATTGTTTCCATCTGTCGGCGGGATGACTTCTGGCTGTCCACCTTATTGGACCCTCGCTTCCGGCACAAAATGGGGGCATTTTTTAAACCCACCGAGAGGGAGGACAAACTCAACTACTACAAAGACATTCTACGTAGGCAGTTGGCCGATGCCTATCTGCGCCATGGTCCATACTCTCGCAGGTCTGACTCGAGGGGACCTCTGCGCTCACCTTCCACTGCCATGGCCGCTGGGGGGGTTGGCAGCAGCAGCAGCAGAAGCTCCATCAGCAGCAGCAGCCTCAGTCTTCAGTCGCTAATGAGTAGCTTTCTACACCCGCATAGTGAGGCTACTCATGAGCAGCAGGAAGACCTGGAGCAGGACCTGAACCAGCAGGTCATGTCATACTTTGACATGACCATGCCAACACACCTTGAGGATCCGCTGGACTTCTGGGCAGCCAAACTTGATTTGTGGCCGCAACTAGCAGAGTTTGCCCTGGAAAAGCTGTCCTGCCCGGCAAGTAGCGTGCCATCTGAGCGGGTGTTTAGTGCGGCGGGGGCCATAGTTACGGCGAGGAGAACTCGTCTGTCAACTAAAAATGTGGAGAGACTCACCTTTGTCAAAATGAATCAGGGATGGATCAGCCAGGATTTCCACCCACCAATGCCTGATGCATGCGACTAGATTCAGCATGGTGCCACGTTTTACACTTTCCAAATGGTGCAAAACATATTTATGTCTTTAGGCCATTTTTTGGGCTCCTGCTGCTGCTGCTGCCAACTCCTGCCAACTCCAGGGTGTGATTCATCCAATTTTTGGGCTCCTGAGGCCAACTCCAGTGTATATTTGGGCTCCTGCTGCTGCTGCTGCCAACTTCTGCCAACTCCAGGGTGTGATTCATCCAATTTTTGGGCTCCTGAGGCCAACTCCAGTGTATATTTGGGCTCCTGCTGCTGCTGCTGCCAACTTCTGCCAACTCCAGGGTGTGATTCATCCAATTTTTGGGCTCCTGAGGCCAACTCCAGTGTATATTTGGGCTCCTGCTGCTGCTACTGTCAACTCCTGCCAACTCCAGGGTGTGATTCATCCAATTTTTGGGCTCCTGAGGCCAACTCCAGTGTATATTTGGGCTCCTGCTGCTGCTGCTGCCAACTTCTGCCAACTCCAGGGTGTGATTCATCCAATTTTTGGGCTCCTGAGGCCAACTCCAGTGTATATTTGGGCTCCTGCTGCTGCTACTGTCAACTCCTGCCAACTCCAGGGTGTGATTCATCCAATTTTTGGGCTCCTGAGGCCAACTCCAGTGTATATTTGGGCTCCTGCTGCTGCTGCTGCCAACTTCTGCCAACTCCAGGGTGTGATTCATCCAATTTTTGGGCTCCTGAGGCCAACTCCAGTGTATATTTGGGCTCCTGCTGCTGCTACTGTCAACTCCTGCCAACTCCAGGGTGTGATTCATCCAATTTTTGGGCTCCTGAAGCCAACTCCAGTGTATATTTGGGCTCCTGCTGCTGCTACTGTCAACTCCTGCCAACTCCAGGGTGTGATTCATCCAATTTTTGGGCTCCTGAGGCCAACTCCAGTGTATATTTGGGCTCCTGCTGCTGCTGCTGCCAACTTCTGCCAACTCCAGGGTGTGATTCATCCAATTTTTGGGCTCCTGAGGCCAACTCCAGTGTATATTTGGGCTCCTGCTGCTGCTACTGTCAACTCCTGCCAACTCCAGGGTGTGATTCATCCAATTTTTGGGCTCCTGAGGCCAACTCCAGTGTATATTTGGGCTCCTGCTGCTGCTGCTGCCAACTTCTGCCAACTCCAGGGTGTGATTCATCCAATTTTTGGGCTCCTGAGGCCAACTCCAGTGTATATTTGGGCTCCTGCTGCTGCTACTGTCAACTCCTGCCAACTCCAGGGTGTGATTCATCCAATTTTTGGGCTCCTGAGGCCAACTCCAGTGTATATTTGGGCTCCTGCTGCTGCTGCTGCCAACTTCTGCCAACTCCAGGGTGTGATTCATCCAATTTTTGGGCTCCTGAGGCCAACTCCAGTGTATATTTGGGCTCCTGCTGCTGCTGCTGCCAACTTCTGCCAACTCCAGGGTGTGATTCATCCAATTTTTGGGCTCCTGAGGCCAACTCCAGTGTATATTTGGGCTCCTGCTGCTGCTACTGTCAACTCCTGCCAACTCCAGGGTGTGATTCATCCAATTTTTGGGCTCCTGAGGCCAACTCCAGTGTATATTTGGGCTCCTGCTGCTGCTGCTGCCAACTTCTGCCAACTCCAGGGTGTGATTCATCCAATTTTTGGGCTCCTGAGGCCAACTCCAGTGTATATTTGGGCTCCTGCTGCTGCTGCTGCCAACTTCTGCCAACTCCAGGGTGTGATTCATCCAATTTTTGGGCTCCTGAAGCCAACTCCAGTGTATATTTGGGCTCCTGCTGCTGCTGGTGTCAACTCCTGCCAACTCCAGGGTGTGATTCATCCAATTTTTGGGCTCCTGAAGCCAACTCCAGTGTATATTTGGGCTCCTGCTGCTGCTGGTGTCAACTCCTGCCAACTCCAGGGTGTGATTCATCCAATTTTTGGGCTCCTGAGGCCAACTCCAGTGTATATTTGGGCTCCTGCTGCTGCTGCTGCCAACTTCTGCCAACTCCAGGGTGTGATTCATCCAATTTTTGGGCTCCTGAGGCCAACTCCAGTGTATATTTGGGCTCCTGCTGCTGCTACTGTCAACTCCTGCCAACTCCAGGGTGTGATTCATCCAATTTTTGGGCTCCTGAGGCCAACTCCAGTGTATATTTGGGCTCCTGCTGCTGCTGCTGCCAACTTCTGCCAACTCCAGGGTGTGATTCATCCAATTTTTGGGCTCCTGAAGCCAACTCCAGTGTATATTTGGGCTCCTGCTGCTGCTGGTGTCAACTCCTGCCAACTCCAGGGTGTGATTCATCCAATTTTTGGGCTCCTGAAGCCAACTCCAGTGTATATTTGGGCTCCTGCTGCTGCTGCTGCCAACTTCTGCCAACTCCAGGGTGTGATTCATCCAATTTTTGGGCTCCTGAGGCCAACTCCAGTGTATATTTGGGCTCCTGCTGCTGCTGCTGCCAACTTCTGCCAACTCCAGGGTGTGATTCATCCAATTTTTGGGCTCCTGAAGCCAACTCCAGTGTATATTTGGGCTCCTGCTGCTGCTGGTGTCAACTCCTGCCAACTCCAGGGTGTGATTCATCCAATTTTTGGGCTCCTGAGGCCAACTCCAGTGTTTATTTGGGCTCCTGCTGCTGCTGCTGCCAACTTCTGCCAACTCCAGGGTGTGATTCATCCAATTTTTGGGCTCCTGAGGCCAACTCCAGTGTATATTTGGGCTCCTGCTGCTGCTACTGTCAACTCCTGCCAACTCCAGGGTGTGATTCATCCAATTTTTGGGCTCCTGAGGCCAACTCCAGTGTATATTTGGGCTCCTGCTGCTGCTGCTGCCAACTTCTGCCAACTCCAGGGTGTGATTCATCCAATTTTTGGGCTCCTGAAGCCAACTCCAGTGTATATTTGGGCTCCTGCTGCTGCTGGTGTCAACTCCTGCCAACTCCAGGGTGTGATTCATCCAATTTTTGGGCTCCTGAAGCCAACTCCAGTGTATATTTGGGCTCCTGCTGCTGCTGCTGCCAACTTCTGCCAACTCCAGGGTGTGATTCATCCAATTTTTGGGCTCCTGAGGCCAACTCCAGTGTATATTTGGGCTCCTGCTGCTGCTGCTGCCAACTTCTGCCAACTCCAGGGTGTGATTCATCCAATTTTTGGGCTCCTGAAGCCAACTCCAGTGTATATTTGGGCTCCTGCTGCTGCTGGTGTCAACTCCTGCCAACTCCAGGGTGTGATTCATCCAATTTTTGGGCTCCTGAGGCCAACTCCAGTGTATATTTGGGCTCCTGCTGCTGCTGCTGCCAACTTCTGCCAACTCCAGGGTGTGATTCATCCAATTTTTGGGCTCCTGAGGCCAACTCCAGTGTATATTTGGGCTCCTGCTGCTGCTACTGTCAACTCCTGCCAACTCCAGGGTGTGATTCATCCAATTTTTGGGCTCCTGAGGCCAACTCCAGTGTATATTTGGGCTCCTGCTGCTGCTGCTGCCAACTTCTGCCAACTCCAGGGTGTGATTCATCCAATTTTTGGGCTCCTGAAGCCAACTCCAGTGTATATTTGGGCTCCTGCTGCTGCTGGTGTCAACTCCTGCCAACTCCAGGGTGTGATTCATCCAATTTTTGGGCTCCTGAAGCCAACTCCAGTGTATATTTGGGCTCCTGCTGCTGCTGCTGCCAACTTCTGCCAACTCCAGGGTGTGATTCATCCAATTTTTGGGCTCCTGAGGCCAACTCCAGTGTATATTTGGGCTCCTGCTGCTGCTGCTGCCAACTTCTGCCAACTCCAGGGTGTGATTCATCCAATTTTTGGGCTCCTGAAGCCAACTCCAGTGTATATTTGGGCTCCTGCTGCTGCTGGTGTCAACTCCTGCCAACTCCAGGGTGTGATTCATCCAATTTTTGGGCTCCTGAGGCCAACTCCAGTGTATATTTGGGCTCCTGCTGCTGCTGCTGCCAACTTCTGCCAACTCCAGGGTGTGATTCATCCAATTTTTGGGCTCCTGAGGCCAACTCCAGTGTATATTTGGGCTCCTGCTGCTGCTGCTGCCAACTTCTGCCAACTCCAGGGTGTGATTCATCCAATTTTTGGGCTCCTGAAGCCAACTCCAGTGTATATTTGGGCTCCTGCTGCTGCTGGTGTCAACTCCTGCCAACTCCAGGGTGTGATTCATCCAATTTTTGGGCTCCTGAAGCCAACTCCAGTGTATATTTGGGCTCCTGCTGCTGCTGCTGCCAACTTCTGCCAACTCCAGGGTGTGATTCATCCAATTTTTGGGCTCCTGAGGCCAACTCCAGTGTATATTTGGGCTCCTTCTGCCCCTCATAGTGATGCCACTTCAACTCTCTGCAATTGTGCCGCTCTGCGATTCTATTAGCGATGCCTCTGATCTGCATGTGATATTTCTTCAAAGTATTATTTAACTAACCCAGCACGCATCCTGTGCGTGTTACAGCAAGGCTGAATGGTTTACAACCCTATTGAGGCTGTAGGAGGCTCAGAAATAGCCGTTTTTAATAGCGATTCGTCGCGAATTTATTCGGGTCGAAACGATTTTTGTCGGAAAATTCGGCGAATCAGTCGAATCGAATTTTTCAAAAGTTCGCTCATCTCTAATGGCGGCATTAATAATTAATCCCACCTATTATCTCGCTCTGTATTGCGGCCTTTCTGCGCGCCCCTACCGCTATCGATCAGCTTGGCCTATGCCGCAAATCGAAACACTATTTGTCTATTATTAAAGTCTATAAATATATATTGACTGCATCACACACACTATGACATCACAGTACATTATATATTATGTTTAAAAATAGAAGCATCCAATCATAAGTTGTTGTTATTTATAAATTGAATGTGCTAAAATTAGACTCTCATTATAGAGGAACATTAACCCCAACTGCCAAAATAAGATCTGAAATAACATCTGGGCATGTGGCTGCTGTTACAGTGTAACACTAGTAGAATAAAAATAAGCCCACCACCAAAATAAAGACACACACAGTATAACACACACACACACACACACACAAATATTAATATATATATATATATATATATATATATATATATATATATATATAGAACATCTGGGCATGTGGCTGCTGTTACAATGTAACACTAGTTGAATGAATGAATAGAATGAATATAAGTACACCACCAAAATATAAACACACACACACAGACACACGCACGCACACACATATATATATATATATATATATATATATATATATATATATATATATCACCTGGGCATGTCGCTACTGTTACAATATAACACTGGTAGAATAAAAATAAGCCCATCACTAAAATACAGAAGCACACAGTATAACACACACACTATATATATATATATATATATATATATATATATATATATATATATATATATATTAAACATCTGAGCATGCGGCTGCTGTTACAGTGTAACACTAGTATAATAAAAATGAACCCACCACCAAAATAAAGACACACACAGTATAACACATATATATATATATATATATATATATATTAAACATCAGGGCATGTGGCTGCTGTTACAATGTAACACTAGTAGAATGAATGAATTTTTTAAACACCACCAAAACACACACACACAGTACACACACACACACACACACACACACACACACACACACACACACACACACACACACATATATATTAAACATCTAGGCATGTGGCTGCTGTTGCAATGTAACACTAGTTGAATAAAAATAAGCCCACCGCCAAAATTTGGAGCTTAAATTAAGACTAGCGCCTGGTATTGGTTTTTGAGCATCTATGTAGCGGCGCTTAGAGCATCCGCTAGTAGACGCTGCAAGCGAGTGTCTGGCGCTGTGACCTAGCTTAGCGGGCGGACAAGTGGCGTTGTAGTATCCTATCCAGCATTGATAAATGTGATGTCTGTAGGGGGCGCTGTAGAATCGCTCTTTCTCAATCAATGCATAGGTATCGCCCAGAGGGAAAGCCGCCCCAGGTGACGCCACATATAACAGGACAATGCTGCAGCGAGCGATAGGTAGCGCCAGTTAAGTGCGTCCAGCACTCGGCACTGAAGGCCATATTTATCAAACACACAAGCAGCACCGGCGCTCTAAAGCTGGTGTCGAGCGCCAGAGGCTATGTGATAAAAGTCTGTTTCTCATCACATATCCACCAGCACAGAGAGAAAACCCATGGAATGACATTGTGTAACACTGTGACGCTGACACTGCAATGGCCGACCACAACATACAATTCTGCATAAAAATTAAAAATAAAAAAAAAAAGTGTTTGGTTGCCGGGCAGAAGAGACACACAATGATTTGATCCTAAAATTGAGAAAATAATTAATTAAAACGCTATTTATACCCAACCAAATAAATCACCATTGAAATGTGAGAGCGACACTGAAGTGACAGGTGGTACATGGCGCTGCTGAACACAGCGCCGGCGCTATACACTGAGCCCCCGCTAGTGATACATGTGATGCTACATGACGCTATTAGAGGCGCTATACACTGAGCCACCGCTAGTGATACATGTGACGCTACATGGCGCTATTAGAGGCGCTATACACTGAGCCACCGCTAGTGATACATGTGACGCTACATGGCGCTATTAGAGGCGCTATACACTGAGCCACCGCTAGTGATGCATGTGATGCTACATGGCGCTATTAGAGGCGCTATACACTGAGCCACCGCTAGTGATACATGTGACGCTACATGACGCTATTAGAGGCGCTATACACTGAGCCACCGCTAGTGATACATGTGACGCTACATGGCGCTATTAGAGGCGCTATACACTGAGCCACCGCTAATGATACATGTGATGCTACATGGCGCTATTAGAGGCGCTATACACTGAGCCACCGCTAGTGATACATGTGACGCTACATGGCGCTATTAGAGGCGCTATACTCTGAGCCACCGCTAGTGATACATGTGACGCTACATGGCGCTATTAGAGGCGCTATACACTGAGCCACCGCTAGTGATACATGTGACGCTACATGGCGCAATTAGAGACACTCACCAGATTGACTTTCATATATATGGTTTTTACATACTGCGCCCGACGTTCACCTGATGCTATGTTGCGCTCCCTGGCATTAGCGTTTCTTAAATAATCCCCCTAACTGTGTTGAGTGGAAGAATTTATTTTATTTATTATGGGGGTTATTTAAGAAATGCTAATGCCAGGTAACACCACGTAGCGTCAGGTGAACGCCGGGCGCAGTATGTAAAAACCATATATATGAAAGTCAGTCTGGTGAGCTCCTCTAATAGCGCCATGTAGCGTCACATGTATCACTAGCGGTGGCTCAGTGTATAGCGCCTCTAATAGCGCCATGTAGCGTCACATGTATCACTAGCGGTGGCTCAGTGTATAGCGCCTCTAATAGCGCCATGTAGCATCACATGTATCACTAGCGGTGGCTCAGTGTATAGCGCCTCTAATAGCGCCATGTAGCGTCACGTGTATCACTAGCGGTAGCTCAGTGTATAGCGCCGGCGCTGTGTTCAGCAGCGCCATGTACCACCTGTCACTTCAGTGTCGCTCTCACATTTCAATGGTGATTTATTTGGTTGGGTATAAATAGCGTTTTAATGAATTATTTTCTCAATTTTAGGATCAAATCATTGTGTGTCTCTTCTGCCCGGCAACCAAACACTTTTTTTTTTTTTATTTTTAATTTTTATGCAGAATTGTATGTTGTGGTCGGCCATTGCAGTGTCAGCGTCACAGTGTTACACAATGTCATTCCATGGGGTTCATTCATGAAGGGATTAGCGCCAGGTAGCGCCTCGTAGCGGCAGGCAGCGCCTGGTGAACGCCGGGCACTGTACGCAAAACCACATATATGAAGGCGAATCTGGTGAGCGCCTCTAACTGCGCCATGTAGTGTCCGATTCATCATTACAGGTGATTCAGTGTATAGCGCCGACGTTCTAGGCTCAGGAGCCAGGTATTACCTGTCGCTACCTGTCGCTCTCCCATACATATCAATAGACGTTCCTTTTCTTCTCTTTAAACAGGTTTTTTTGTTTTTAATATTTTTCTTTCTCTCCAATCATCGTGTGACCTCTCCTGACCTAGAAAGAGAAAGAGTCATTTTTGAAAACTTTTTTGATTTTTTTATGCAGAATTGTCATTACAGATCTGGCACTAAAGTGTTAATGTCACAGTGTTATAACAATGTCATTCCATGTGTTTTTGCTTTGTTACTAGTGGATATGTGTTCAAAAATAGACTTTAATCACACAGCGTCTGGCGCTCTATGCTATAGCGCCCAGCTTTAGAGTGCCGACGCTGTGTGTGTGTTTTTTTGTTGAATATGCTGTGAGTCTCTGAGAGTCGGTCGCACTGAGCTGGTGCTACCTCTCGCTCCCTGCAGCGCTGTACTGGTGTTAGAGCGCCCAACATACACCGCATTCATCAATGCCGGCCAGGTTACTACAGCGACTGAGGCGCTATGTTACAGCGCCTGATACCCGCTTACAGCGTCTACTAGCGGTCGCTCTGAGGGCCTCTGTACAGACGCTCATCTGCCGATACCTGGCGCTAGTAATGAATCAGCCTGCTCGTGTTTTCGCTCTGGTGCTGGTGGATATGTGTTTAGAAACAGACTTTTATCACACAGCGTCTGGCGATCGATGTTAGAGAGCCCAGCTTTATAGCGCCGACACTGGCTGTGTGTGTGTAGGTTTTTCTTAAATACGGGCTTCAGCGCCAAGTGCCGGGCGCACTTACCTGGCGCTACCTATCGCTCGCTGCAGCGTTGTCCTGTTGTTAGATGAAGCGACGTTTTGGGCGCTTTGACCTCGGGACACCACCTAGCGTTCGCAATTGGCTCTACAGTGAATCAGGGAGCGCGCTTATACAGCGCCCCCTACAGACATCACTCACAGCTCACAGCTGGCTCGCAGCTTTCTGTGGGGTTGTTTCAGAAACAGGTGAGAATTTAAACCCGGTAGACAATGGAAGCCAATGGCAGTTTTCTCTCCTAAGAAAGGAGTGAGAATTCTCATATGGCTCTGAATCTACCCCAATAATGATACATCAACTGCTCCCTGGCATTAACAATGTAACACAATGTAAATCTCACTAGGGAGCTGGCAGGCTTTTCAGAATGACTCATCTTGTTGGATATAGGGGTCCGTTCAGGGCCAGGTGGGTATTCTCACTCCTTTTTTAGAGGAGAAAACTACCATTCACTTTCATTGTCTACCTTGGGGCTTATTCAGAGCCTGGTGAATATTTACAACCAGTAGACAATGGACATCAGTGGCAATTTTCTCTCCTAAAAAAATAAGTGAGTTTCCTCACCAGGCTCTGAACTGACCCCCTATAGCCAACAAGATGAGTCATCCTGAAAAGCCAACTCCCTAGTGAGATTTACATTGTGTTATATTGTGAATGCCAGGGAGCAGCTGATGTATCACCATTGCGCTCAATTCAGAGCCGGGTGAGAATTCTCACTCCTTTTCAGGGAGCGCGCTTATACAGCGCCCCCTACAGACATCACATTTATCAATGCTGGAAAGGATAGTACAGCGTCACTTGTAAGGTCGCTACTCTAGGTCACAGCGCCCGACACCCGCTTGTCGCTATAAGTGCCGCTACACAGGCGCTCACATGGCGATACGTGGTGCTAGTACTAAATCTTTCATTGGGGTCAATTTACACTCGGTAGACAATGAAAGTCAATGGGGTCGATTCAGAGCCTGGTGAGAATTCTCACTCCTTTTTAGGAGAGAAAACCGCCATTGACTTTCATTGGGGGCAATTTACACTCGGTAGACAATGAAAGTCAATGGGGGTCAATTCAGAGCCAGGTGAGAATTCTCAATCCTTTTTTAGGAGAGAAAACTGCCATTGACTTTCATTGGGGTCAATTTACACTCGGTAGACAATGAAAGTCAATGGGATCGATTCAGAGCCAGGTGAGAATTCTCACTTCTCTTTGAGGAGAGAAAACTGCCATTGACTTTCATTGGGGTCAATTTACACTCGGTAGACAATGAAAGTCAATGGGGTCGATTCAGAGCCGGGTGAGAATTCTCACTCCTTTTTTAGGAGAGAAAACTGCCATTAACTTTCATTGGGGTCAATTTTCACTCGGTAGACAATGAAAGTCAATGGGGTCGATTCACAGCCGGGTGAGAATTCTCACTCCTTTTTTAGGAGAGAAAACCGCCATTGACTTTCATTGGGGTCAATTTACACTTGGTAGACAATGAAAGTCAATGGGGTCGATTCAGAGCCAGGTGAGAATTCTCACTTCTCTTTGAGGAGAGAAAACTGCCATTGACTTTCATTGGGGGCAATTTACACTTGGTAGACAATGAAAGTCAATGGGGCTGATTCAGAGCCAGGGGAACATTTACAACTGGAACACAATGATAGTCAGTGGCAGTTTTCTCTCCTAAAAGAAGAAGTGAGTTTTCTCACCAGGCTCTGAACCGACCCCTATAGCCAACAAGATGAGTCATTCTGAAAAGCCTGCCAGCTCCCTAGCGATGTTTACATTGTGTTACATTGTTATAGCCAAGGGGCAGCTGATGTATCACCATTGCGGTCTATTCAGAGCCGGGTGGGAATTCTCACACCATTTTAAGGAGAGAAAACTGCCATTGATGCCCATTGTCTACCGGGTATACATTTCCACCTGGCTCTGATACATCAGCTGCTCCTTGGCTATAACAATGTAACACAGTGTAAATCTCGCTAGGGAGCCTGCAGGCTTTTCAGAATGACTCATCTTGTTGGATATAGGGGTCGGTTCAGATTTGTTCCACTTTAATGTAACGATAGGACATTGGGAATATCATTAGGGTGAAATTTAACCCGCGCAAAAAAGAAGAGACAAATAATTGTCCGCGGCAGGCCTCCAAAGCACAGAATTTGATCGCAAGCTCTTGGGACCAGTCCCGCAGAGTAAGAGGAGGGGAGGATAAAAGTTAGATGGGAAGCGAGGAGAGAACAATATATGTGCTTAATCCCTTGAAGGGCTCCCTCGTGTGATCTCTGCGAAAGCGCTCGAGATGGCGCCGCCGCCGTTCGGCCTTGGTAGCGTAGCAACCCGCTCATACGCATCCGCGAATCAATCAATGCGTTTAATAGCTCTCCTGTAACAATGGCGTCAGCCGCGGAATCCATCTTCATCTCGGCCGAGCAGCCGGCTTACCAGAAAGAGAAATAAGGGGGCCCAGCGCGCGCCGGCGAGCGGCGAGGAAAGGAAGAAAGGCTTTTCTTTCCAATTTAGCTCACAGCGCTGATTCCTGGCGGGGGATCTCCCGATGACTCTCTGCGAGCAACTCCAACTTCCACCGCTACTCCGGATAAATGGCTTCCACGGTTCTGGGCACCGGAGCTCCCGTCACCCCGAATAATATCTATTAGGGAATAAGGGGGGATACAGGAGGAGAAGAGCTTACACTCTATTAGGGTATAAGGGAGGAAACAGGAGGAGAAGAGCTTACACTCTATTAGGGTATAAGGGAGGATACAGGAGGAGAAGAGCTTACACTCTATTAGGGAATAAGGGGGGATACAGGAGGAGAAGAGCTTACACTCTATTAGGGAATAAGGGGGGATACAGGAGGAGAAGAGCTTACACTCTATTAGGGTATAAGGGAGGATACAGAAGGAGAAGAGCTTACACTCTATTAGGGTATAAGGGAGGATACAGAAGAGCTTACACTCTATTAGGGTATAGGGAGGATACAGGAGAAGAGCTTACACTCTATTAGGGTATAAGGGAGGATACAGAAGAGCTTACACTCTATTAGGGTATAAGGGAGGATACAGAAGGAGAAGAGCTTACACTCTATTAGGGTATAAGGGAGGAAACAGGAGGAGAAGAGCTTACACTCTATTAGGGTATAAGGGAGGATACAGAAGGAGAAGAGCTTACACTCTATTAGGGTATAAGGGAGGATACAGAAGGAGAAGAGCTTACACTCTATTAGGGTATAAGGGAGGAAACAGGAGGAGAAGAGCTTACACTCTATTAGGGTATAAGGGAGGATACAGGAGGAGAAGAGCTTACACTCTATTAGGGTATAAGGGAGGATACAGGAGAAGAGCTTACACTCTATTAGGGTATAAGGGAGGATACAGGAGGAGAAGAGCTTACACTCTATTAGGGTATAAGGGAGGATACAGGAGGAGAAGAGCTTACACTCTATTAGGGTATAAGGGAGGATACAGGAGGAGAAGAGCTTACACTCTATTAGGGTATAAGGGAGGATACAGAAGGAGAAGAGCTTACACTCTATTAGGGTATAAGGGAGGATACAGGAGGAGAAGAGCTTACACTCTATTAGGGTATAAGGGAGGATACAGAAGAGGAAGAGCTTACACTCTATTAGGGTATAAGGGAGGATACAGGAGGAGAAGAGCTTACACTCTATTAGGGTATAAGGGAGGATACAGGAGGAGAAGAGCTTACACTCTATTAGGGTATAAGGAAGGATACAGGAGGAGAAGAGCTTACACTCTATTAGGGTATAAGGAAGGATACAGGAGGAGAAGAGCTTACACTCTATTAGGGTATAAGGGAGGATACAGGAGGAGAAGAGCTTACACTCTATTAGGATATAAGGGAGATGGAGTTTCCGGGTCACACAGTAAACTCTCTCTACCTTGTCAATCGCTGATGGGGTTAATCGGCGGCTGATCTGGTATTAAAGCCTTTGCTGAGCCAACAGCCAATCAGAGGGCTCGTGCTTACACAGCATTCGCTAGAATATTAATGACTCTCTTATTGATGAGAAATGAACCCATTTTTAACCTTTCAAGTCGAATTCAGCAAACTAAATTCATTTTGCCTCATTAGCGGTTATTTCTGATATTTGCGCAGCGCCGCTGTAACCCACTCGGCGCCGGGGGAGCAGAGGGTCGCCCGCCACGGATCTTCCTCTAAATCTTTCTCCCATCACATCCGCCAACTGTTATATTAGGTTTTCATGATTTGTTTATTTTTCTTTTATACGGTATAATATACAGTATATACATATATACTCCATATTATAGATGGCTACCTGCTTTTATATTATTAAAAAGAACTCTAAAATGATCAAAAGTGATCTTATATTATATTATGTGGGTTATTCAAGAAGGGATAGCGCCAGGTAGCGCCTCGTATCAGCAGGCAGCGAATCTGGTGTGCGGCTCTAACAGCGTCATGTAGCGTCACATGTATTATTACAGGCAGGTCAGTGTATAGCGCCTCTAACAGCGTCATGTAGTGTCACATGTATTATTACAGGCAGCTCAGTGTATAGCGCCTCTAACAGCGCCATGTAGCGTCACATGTATTATTACAGGCAGGTCAGTGTATAGCGCCTCTAACAGCGTCATGTAGCGTCACATGTATTATTACAGGCAGGTCAGTGTATAGCGCCTCTAACAGCGTCATGTAGTGTCACATGTATTATTACAGGCAGATCAGTGTATAGCGACTCTAACAGCGCCATGTAGCGTCACATGTATTATTACAGGCAGGTCAGTGTATAGCGCCTCTAACAGCGTCATGTAGTGTCACATGTATTATTACAGGCAGGTCAGTGTATAGCGCCTCTAACAGCGCCATGTAGTGTCACATGTATTATTACAGGCAGGTCAGTGTATAGCGCCTCTAACAGCGCCATGTAGCGTCACATGTATTATTATAGGCAGGTCAGTGTATAGCGCCTCTAACAGCGTCATGTAGCGTCACATGTATTATTACAGGCAGGTCAGTGTATAGCGCCTCTAACAGCGTCATGTAGCGTCACATGTATTATTACAGGCAGGTCAGTGTACAGCGCCTCTAACAGCGTTATGTAGCGTCACAGGTATTATTACAGGCAGGTCAGTGTATAGCACCTCTAACAGCGCCATGTAGCGTCACATGTATTATTACAGGCAGGTCAGTGTATAGCGCCTCTAACAGCGTTATGTAGCGTCACAGGTATTATTACAGGCAGGTCAGTGTATAGCACCTCTAACAGCGCCATGTAGCGTCACATGTATTATTACAGGCAGGTCAGTGTATAGCGCCTCTAACAGCGCCATGTAGCGTCACATGTATTATTACAGGCAGGTCAGTGTATAGCGCCTCTAACAGCGTCATGTAGCGTCACATGTATTATTACAGGCAGGTCAGTGTATAGCGCCTCTAACAGCGTTATGTAGCGTCACAGGTATTATTACAGGCAGGTCAGTGTATAGCGCCTCTAACAGCGCCATGTAGCGTCACATGTATTATTACAGGCAGGTCAGTGTATAGCGCCTCTAACAGCGCCATGTAGCGTCACATGTATTATTACAGGCAGGTCAGTGTATAGCGCCTCTAACAGCGTCATGTAGTGTCACATGTATTATTACAGGCAGGTCAGTGTATAGCGCCTCTAACAGCGTTATGTAGCGTCACAGGTATTATTACAGGCAGGTCAGTGTATAGCGCCTCTAACAGCGCCATGTAGTGTCACATGTATTATTACAGGCAGGTCAGTGTATAGCGCCTCTAACAGCGTCATGTAGTGTCACATGTATTATTACAGGCAGGTCAGTGTATAGCGCCTCTAACAGCGTTATGTAGCGTCACAGGTATTATTACAGGCAGGTCAGTGTATAGCACCTCTAACAGCGCCATGTAGCGTCACATGTATTATTACAGGCAGGTCAGTGTATAGCGCCTCTAACAGCGCCATGTAGTGTCACATGTATTATTACAGGCAGGTCAGTGTATAGCGCCTCTAACAGCGCCATGTAGCGTCACATGTATTATTACAGGCGGCTCAGTGTATAGCGCCTCTAACAGCGTCATGTAGCGTCACATGTATTATTACAGGCAGGTCAGTGTATAGCGCCTCTAACAGCGCCATGTAGCGTCACATGTATTATTACAGGCAGGTCAGTGTATAGCACCTCTAACAGCGTCATGTAGTGTCACATGTATTATTACAGGCAGGTCAGTGTATAGCACCTCTAACAGCGCCATGTAGCGTCACATGTATTATTACAGGCGGCTCAGTGTATAGCACCTCTAACAGTGCCATGTAGCGTCACATGTATTATTACAGGCGGCTCAGTGTATAGCACCTCTAACAGTGCCATGTAGCGTCACATGTATTATTACAGGCAGGTCAGTGTATAGCACCTCTAACAGCGCCATGTAGCGTCACATGTATTATTACAGGCGGCTCAGTGTATAGCGCCTCTAACAGCGCCATGTAGTGTCACATGTATTATTACAGGCAGGTCAGTGTATAGCGCCTCTAACAGCGTCATGTAGCGTCACATGTATTATTACAGGCAGGTCAGTGTATAGCGCCTCTAACAGCGTCATGTAGCGTCACATGTATTATTACAGGCAGGTCAGTGTATAGCGCCTCTAACAGCGTCATGTAGCGTCACATGTATTATTACAGGCAGGTCAGTGTATAGCGCCGGCGCTCTAGCTTCCGGAGCCAAGTATTACCTGTCGCTCAGTGTCGCTCTCCCATACACTTTACTGGCCGTTCATTTGCTTGTGCATAAACAGGACCTTCACCAGGATTTATTGAAAAGCCCAAACCCTTATAAAACGATTTCCCAGCATCTAAAATTAATATATTTTAAGTTTTTAGTCACTTACTTATTATTCTTTCCCCCACTGGGCTGCAACTCTGTTCAGGACTTTAGGATACGGGCGCTTCTTGACTCAGAAGCATCACACTTACTGAGGAGAGGGGAGTGGGATAAAGTACAGAGGGTGGGGTTATAGCTGTGCTTTGCTCAGACAGAGCAGAGCTGGGGTCAGGAAAAGGTCAGCAATCCCAGAATGCAGAGCAGCACAGTCAGAAGGCACTTCCTGTTTGCAGGCTGCCTGATGTTCCATGAGCCGCCATCTTGGATGTTTAAAGGCTCATAACATGCAGTAGATGCAGGTAGGATGATTTTTAATGTGGGCAATCTGTATGTACAGGGTGTGGGAAACATATAAGATAGGCTCTTATTCAGGGTGAAGGTCCGGATTAATGTGAGCAATCTGTATGTACAGGGTGTGGGAAACATATAAGATAGGCTCTTATTCAGGGTGAAGGTCCGGATTAATGTGGGCAATCTGTATGTACAGGGTGTGGGAAACATATAAGATAGGCTCTTATTCAGGGTGATAGTCCGGATTAATGTGGGCAATCTGTATGTACAGGGTGTGGGAAACATATAAGATAGGCTCTTATTCAGGGTGAAGGTTCGGATTAATGTGGGCAATCTGTATGTACAGGGTGTGGGAAACATATAAGATAGGCTCTTATTCAGGGTGATAGTCCGGATTAATGTGGGCAATCTGTATGTACAGGGTGTGGGAAACATATAAGATAGGCTCTTATTCAGGGTGATAGTCCGGATTAATGTGGGCAATCTGTATGTACAGGGTGGGGGAAACATATAAGATAGGCTCTTATTCAGGGTGAAGGTTCGGATTAATGTGAGCAATCTGTATGTACAGGGTGTGGGAAACATATAAGATAGGCTCTTATTCAGGGTGAGGGTCCGGATTAATGTGAGCAATCTGTATGTACAGTGTGGAAACATATAAGATCTTATTCAGGGTGAGGGTCCGGATTAATGTGAGCAATCTGTATGTACAGTGTGGAAACATATAAGATCTTATTCAGGGTGAAGGACCGCTTTAAACAGCGTGTTTGACAATTTTTTTTTTTTTTTTTTTTTTTTTTATGTAGAATTGTCATTACAGGTCTGGCACTAAAGTGTTATAACAATGTCATTCCATGTGCTTTCGCTTTGTTACTGGTGGATATGTGATCAAAATCAGACTTTAATCACACAGCGTCTGGCACTCTATGCGATAGCGCCCAGCTTTAGAGCGCCGACGCTGTGTTTGTCCTTTGTTGATAAGTATGGTGTGGAGCGCTGAGTGCCGGACACACTCAGCTGTCGCTACCTGTTGCTCCCTGCAGCGCTGTACTGGTGTTAGAGCGCCCAACACACATCACATTCATCAATGCCAGCCAGGTTACTACAGCGATTGAGGCGCTCTGTTACGGCGACTGAAACCCGCTTACAGCGTCTACTAGCGGTCGCTCTAAGCGCAGCTATACAGACGCTCATCTGCTAATACCTGGCACTAGTAATGAATCAGCCTCCACATATACTATATAATACTATATCTGAATATTATAAAATATATATTATAAATTCAATATAAAAAGCTTAAAGCCTTTTCCAGACCTCTTATGATAATATATTGTTACATTTATTTTTTAGAAACATGTTATGTAAAGGTTTTATGTTTCATTTTTAATATACTGTGGTCTAATATATAATAAATTATTAAACATTACATTTATTTTAAACATTATAAAATGCCATCATTTAAAGTCCAGTTTACAGTATCGTACAGGTCTCACTGATGGGAATATATTAGTGTATTAGAATATTAGCGTATATGATGTGGACCAGCCCCCCCCCCCCCCCCCCCCCCCAGAACATAGTGCAGCTGTTTCTGTCCACGTCAGATGGAGCTCTGCTAGGAAAAGGTGAGTATTTCTCTTAATGCAGTGCCCTGTGGAGTTCCCGGGCAGATCAGCTAGCTGATACCTCGCCGCGCCATCGCAGCTGTATCTCTCATCTCTTGGCGCTGATTTTCCTTCTGTAGCATCTCTTTGACATTCTCAGCATCGAGCTGTCCCAACAGATTCATCAGGACGGTCATGTCTCCCACCTCCCCGCATTGCTCCCGTACATTCACACTGCTTCCACGAGAAAACCTTCCCTGCCAAAGGCGTCCCTGCGCATTATGCTCCACTTCTGTATCCTCCCTTATACCCTAATAGAGTGTAAGCTCTTCTCCTTCTGTATCCTCTCTTATACCCTAATAGAGTGTAAGCTCTTCTCCTTCTGTATCCTCCCTTATACCCTAATAGAGTGTAAGCTCTTCTCCTTCTGTATCCTCCCTTATACCCTAATAGAGTGTAAGCTCTTCTCCTCCTGTATCCTCCCTTATACCCTAATAGAGTGTAAGCTCTTCTCCTTCTGTATCCTCTCTTATACCCTAATAGAGTGTAAGCTCTTCTCCTTCTGTATCCTCCCTTATACCCTAATAGAGTGTAAGCTCTTCTCCTTCTGTATCCTCCCTTATACCCTAATAGAGTGTAAGCTCTTCTCCTTCTGTATCCTCTCTTATACCCTAATAGAGTGTAAGCTCTTCTCCTTCTGTATCCTCTCTTATACCCTAATAGAGTGTAAGCTCTTCTCCTTCTGTATCCTCCCTTATACCCTAATAGAGTGTAAGCTCTTCTCCTTCTGTATCCTCCCTTATACCCTAATAGAGTGTAAGCTCTTCTCCTTCTGTATCCTCCCTTATACCCTAATAGAGTGTAAGCTCTTCTCCTTCTGTATCCTCTCTTATACCCTAATAGAGTGTAAGCTCTTCTCCTTCTGTATCCTCTCTTATACCCTAATAGAGTGTAAGCTCTTCTCCTTCTGTATCCTCCCTTATACCCTAATAGAGTGTAAGCTCTTCTCCTTCTGTATCCTCCCTTATACCCTAATAGAGTGTAAGCTCTTCTCCTTCTGTATCCTCTCTTATACCCTAATAGAGTGTAAGCTCTTCTCCTCCTGTATCCTCCCTTATACCCTAATAGAGTGTAAGCTCTTCTCCTCCTGTATCCTCCCTTATACCCTAATAGAGTGTAAGCTCTTCTCCTCCTGTATCTTCCCTTATACCCTAATAGAGTGTAAGCTCTTCTCCTCCTGTATCCTCCCTTATACCCTAATAGAGTGTAAGCTCTGCTCCTTCTGTATCCTCTTATACCCTAATAGAGTGTAAGCTCTTCTCCTTCTGTATCCTCCCTTATACCCTAATAGAGTGTAAGCTCTTCTCCTCCTGTATCCTCCCTTATACCCTAATAGAGTGTAAGCTCTGCTCCTTCTGTATCCTCCCTTATACCCTAATAGAGTTTAAGCTCTTCTCCTCCTGTATCCTCCCTTATACCCTAATAGAGTGTAAGCTCTTCTCCTTCTGTATCCCCCCTTATACCCTAATAGAGTGTAAGCTCTTCTCCTTCTGTATCCTCCCTTATACCCTAATAGAGTGTAAGCTCTTCTCCTCCTGTATCCTTCCTTATACCCTAATAGAGTGTAAGCTCTGCTCCTTCTGTATCCTCCCTTATACCCTAATAGAGTGTAAGCTCTTCTCCTCCTGTATCCTCCCTTATACCCTAATAGAGTGTAAGCTCTTCTCCTCCTGTATCCTCCCTTATACCCTAATAGATTGTAAGCTCTTCTCCTTCTGTATCCTCCCTTATACCCTAATAGAGTGTAAGCTCTTCTGTATCCTCCCTTATACCCTAATAGATTGTAAGCTCTTCTCCTCCTCTATCTTCCTTTATTCACTAATAGAGTGTAAGCATTTCTGCTTCTTATGGATTAAGTCTTCCACTGTACATACAGTTTGTATATATTTGCAATAGCAGGGAGCCAGCATGTGTTTCTGCCCCCTGGTGGCCTGTTCCTGGTACTTCAGCAGGCCGGGTGGAGGGGCAGCGGGTCTCGGGCCTCATCTGCTGTGGCTTCAGTGGCCGTACACAGAGTCGGCTTATTGCAGTGACAGCCCGCAGTGCCTCCAGGGGTCCCATCTGCCCCCCATCCCACTCCGTCCCCCAACCATCCAATGGGAACATTTCATTTTGCCCCCATCCCATCACTTTGCATTGGATCACCACTTGGCATCCTTGACGTAGCGTTCGGGGCACAATTGACAGAAAGAGAAGGCGGGAGGAAAGGAAACACATCTTGATCCTTTTCAGACTTAAGACTTAAATGAGAACTCTGCTTCCCTTAATGACATGTTATCATTTCAGTGAAACAATTGCTTTTCCTGCCCATTGTCTTACTGGGCACAAGTGGAGAGAGCCCGCTGCTACAATGTAACAAGCATATCAGTCATGTCGGATGTTTCCCTCGGCAGCTACATTAACTCCAGCGTAGAGGCCGATTCATTAATAGCGCCAGGTAGCGACAGTTGAGCGACTGTAGCAGTATTTTCACAGCGCCCGCTAGTAGTCGCTGTGCTTGGTCGTTGTTCGGTAGTTGATAGCTGAGTCGGTTTGCAGTAATGTTGAATACGGGGTGACGAGTCGCTATTTCACAGGTTCCACGATGTATGGGTGCGCATGATAGCGACTGGTCAGAGCGACCGGCTCCCACCATATTCATCAAAAAATCACGCTCAAAAAATTCTCGCGCTGTGAAATGCATGTTTAAACCCCAGAGCGCTGGCGGCGATGGGTTAAAAGTAGTTTTTTAACCCCCAAACCACCATATGTTTGGAAACCAAAAAAAGAAAAAAAAATTTATAAGAATTTAGTAATATGAATACATTAATCAGACCTGTAATATCAATTCTGCACAATTTATTTTTTATTTTTTTTACCTTAAAAAAATTATCTAAAATGGCCGAAGTGCTCAGAATTTTTCACATTTTAAAAAAAAACATTAATAACAATTAATTATGAATATTTAAAGATTTTTCCATTGAAATGCATTGGAGAGCGCCAGGTAGCGAGAGGTCATACCTGTCGCTGTTCAAGGTCGGGCGCTGGCGCTGTGGGCTGAGGCTGCAATAATGATGAATGAGTGGCTATATGGCGCTATCTCAGTCGCTAAGCAGGATTGGCTTGATAAATGTGTGATTGTGGTGGGGAGCCGGCGTTCTTGTGGCGGGGCCCGTCATTACCGGCCGCTCACCAGTCACTATCTGTCGCTATTCCTTCATAAATAAGGGCCATAGATGAAAGGCTCATCAGCCATGTTGGATGTTTCCTCCACCTGCTACATTATCTCCAATATAGATAAAGGCTCCGATTTCCTAAAGTGGAGCAGTGTAAAAGATTCCAGGGCCACCCGATCCCTTCTCTCTGGGGCATCCCCATTTGGGATGTATAGTTACCTTCTCTTGTGGTCGGCTGTATTGTGAGATGACCGGCTTCCTTTTCTGACATCTAATCTATTGCACTGTAGCCCTGTGGGAGCCCAGCATGTGATCACTATGTAAATGAAGACTTTAAAGCGGAACAAAAGGTTTTGACTATTCTGGGTTCTGTCCGTGCCGCCAAATTGGGATGCCCTGTTTTGTGCGCCCCCCCCCCCCGAATTGATATGACCAGATTTATGACGCCCCCCCCTCCCAGAACGCCCAGAACTCACCTCTTCCTATCGCAATGATGCATGCGCAGGCTCTTGTCCAATCAGAGTCTTTTGCCGTGGTTGTGCCATTTGGCAAACTGCTCCGATTTGTTTTAATGGGGGCTGGGACGGGAGCGCGTGCACATCACGAAGATGCACGACATGCACACGCTTGCGCTGCCCATTGAAAGCAGACCTGTTTGCTTGTATGACATAGTCACGGCAGACAGCTGTGATAGGACAAGAGCCCGCGCATGCACCATTGGATTGGAAATAGGTGATTTATTATGGACTATCTGGGGGGTTCACACAGTGGGGCATCCCAAAATGGCATGTCCTTGGGAAAGGTTAGTGGCACCCACTGTAGAATCATTTATTTTCCAGGGCCAGCCACTCAGGGTTTTGCTGCGCTTTAAAGTAAACCGTAATGTGGGAAAACCGCGCAGGGGGGGGGGGGATGGGTCATACACTGAGGGGCATCCCAAATCGGGCCAATAGAATAAGTTGTCACATTACTTTGATTAAGGTTTTAGCTGCAAATCACTTAACTTCCCCCTTTTCTGAATCACACACCATTACACACTGGGTTTTGGTCCACTTTACAGGGGCATCCCAAATGGATGACATTGCTCCTCAATGCCATCCATGCTCCCTTGGCACATGCGCGGGCTCTCAGTACTTACGTCTGTGAATATCGAGTAATGAGTTCTGAAAGTAATAATTGCCCAGTGCCTCCTACTCGCCGCATCGCTCTGCTGCGCCACCAGCCACCCAGAAATGGTTGCGGGGGTGCGTGCATCAGTTAGGGGAGGGCCTGAGATACTGTACATGAGCCATAGGGCCAAGGTAAGTATACTGCCCATCCTGGGGGTTACTTACAGGATCCCCTATATCGGGATGCCCCCGGGGCAAGCTGTGACGCGGCCCTGGATTTGGTTTACTCATTGTCCTTAGCCGACAAGCATGTTGATTGGGTGTGCAGTTTGGAGTTTCTGCGCCATTCTGGGGGGTTTCACGCAGAGGGCATCCCAAATCAGAATGCCCCAGGGAGAGGGGGCAAAACCTGGTATAGTTAACATTTCAGTATTTGGTTCACTTTAATGAGGACCAGAACCCTGGCTCTGGGGGTCTAAAATAATCTGGCAAAACAGGGAGGTTTTGTACAGCAGGGCATCCCAATTTGGGATACTCCATAGAAAACACACATTTGAAAAAGGGACGCGGTCGCGCCCAAAACGCGTTTGATTTTATCCCTGCATTTGCACTGATGGGCTGATTTTAATGATTTCTGACAATAAATGGATGTTTTACGGGAGCGCAGACCGGCATCATTATATTTTGGATTTATCATGGTTGGGCACCCGATTTCCTACTATTTGCTTCAGCTCGAGAGTGAGTCTTCCCATTTATTTATACCCCACAGGAAAGCCTGCGGCCAGCAGACTCCAGGGCAAGCAACTGAGTTTTTTGTTCTGCTTTAATCTGCAATCCACACTAATGTACCGTACAGAGTCAGTTACACTGTGCGAAACACACGCTCATGCGCAAGGGATGCTCCTCTCTTATTATACCAACGCCCAGTGCATCAAATAACCAAGTCGTTGTTTTTAAAACATCCGTTGCCATGAAAGAAAAGCTAAATTGCGGCACTAGAGCGAAACAAACGCAGCGGAAAACACGAGAGAGACGCGGCGTTCTGCCGGCCTCACAATGGCGCACTTCATCCCGGATAAAAGCGACCGTTTCTTTGTAAATCTTTAATGTCTTTATTTGATTGCCTGGGAGGGGCTGGCGGCGCATAAATCGCTCTCATGATGAAAGACGCCAGAGAAGAAAGGGAAAAGGCTGCGAACGCAAATCAAGGCCAATGAGAACAAGAGAGGCCGGCAGACGAGAGACGGCGAGAAGCGCCGAGCTCGACCGCGGGATGCCCGCGGCGCCTGAGTAATAGGGAGGGTGAATTGTAATTATTAACGAGAGTCGTAGACGATGGTAAATTTGTAAGCCTCGAGAAATTTGCTGTTAAACGTTCCCGCCGCGCTCAGACAGGTGACGGTGTTTATGGTCGCCATCTGTGTTTATCCCACCTGGGCCACTTCCAGGGGAACGCCGAGGGGCCGCGTTTCACGTTAGAACCATCATGAGCTACTGATGGAAAATGGGTATTGCGGTATCTGGGGCCCACAAGTAGAGCTGACTATGGGGGCTCACCCTATATTTAGATGCATTCAGGGCCCATACACAGAAACATTATGCATGCACTTGGGATGCCACAAATAAGCTATACATAGGAGTAGATTCAGAGCCAGATGAGAATTCTCACTCTTTTTTAGGAGAGGAAATGGCCACACACTTTAACTGTCTAACTTGGGGCTGATTCAGAGCCAGTTGAAAATTTACAGTAGACAATGAAAGTCAATGGCAGTTTTCTCTCCTAAAAAAGGAGTGAGAATTAACACCTAGCTCCGAATTGACCCCATAGTTCAAGAACCTCAAAGCGGCCCCTGGAGTCCAAGCCTAATTACGGATATCTGAATATATACCAAGTAATAACACAGTATGAACACAGGTCAGGGCCAGCGCCGGATGGACAAACTATTGGGATGGGCTATTTCTCCCTCCTGCTGTGACTGTAACAAACAAGATGAGTCATCCTGAAAAGCCTGCGAGCTCCCTGATGAATTACATTGTTTTACATTGTTACAGCTGATTTCTATTGCAATCAGCCATGATACATTGTAAAGCAGTCACAAGCCTGTGATTGGAATGTAAATAGCTTACATTAAAGCGTAATGTGCACATCACGCTTTGTGATGGGTTGGACTCTGTGATTTGTTTGTCTCCTCTGTAGCTGTGGGCTATCGTAACATTTTAATATGGCCATGACTTCATGTTTGGGGAGTGAATAGATTAGGCGGAACCAGAATTCAAATTTCATGGAAAAATTAATTGGTCCCAAATCTAAATTACTAAATCTAAATCAAGTCATTTAAATTTGGAACCAAACAATTTTTTCTTGCAATTTGAATTTCATGTTAAAATAGCAGGGGGCGTGTTTTGTTTCCACCTGGTAAAGATCCAGGCCCAGACGGTCACCAGAAGTTCTATCGTCAAGATATCTTTGAATTTCTTCCTCGAGGGAGGGCTAAGGTGTAGTAGATAAGCTACAATAGCCCAATGTTCAATTAATCCAATGTTTACTGTATCCCAAATAATGTATTAGACAGGAAATCAGATGTTATAAGTGTTATATAACAAGTTTAGCATGTATGCCTCTGTATGATAGTTCTTCATCAGCTTCTATAAATCGATAGAGGGGGTAGTTTTCGTCTACCTGGACAACCAGGTCTCATTTGCATTTAGGTCTCGACACTTGACTATCTATCTCCTCCTCACATTAAGCCGTTGGTCATTAGAACAGTCTATAGATTCTATGATTAGTGAATGTAGCCAATAATCAGGATGGTCAGCCTCTGATTGGCTGCATTAAAAGTAGTTGGGAATAGAAAAAAAACTGGTTATTACAATTGTTTCCGCAACTTTGAAAGTTGATAGGTCGTAGATCTTCCTTATCGTCTTCTAGAAATCTCAGTAGAGGGCAGTCCCCAGCTGCCCGAGCAACCGGGCATTTCATTGGTCATATAAAAAATGTCCTGGCCTCTCCTAGATCCTTCAACAACAGGTTTACTGCAGAAAACTATTGGGAAAAGAATGCAAATGGATATTACGGTATCTGGGGCCCTCAAGTAGAGCTGACCCTGGCGGCCCACCATATATTTAGATGCATTCAGGGCCCATGCACAGAAACATTATGCATGCACTTGAGATGCCAGAAATAAGCTATACATATGGGTCAATTCAGAGGCAGGTGAGAATTCTGACTCTTTTTTTTAGGACTTTTTCACTTTCATTGTCTAACTTGGGGCTGATTCAGAGCCGGGTGAAAATTTACACCCTGTTTGGGCTTCTCCAAAAACAGTTATCCATTGTTAATTACAATTCTCTGAAAGCAATCGGAATAACAAAGGGTATTACAACTGTTTCCTCAACGTAAAGTTCAACAAGTGCATCTCTGTGTTAACTTTACTATAAATCTACTGAGAGGATCGTTCCCACCTGCCCTGAGCAACCAGGTCTCGTTTGCATTTCTTTAGACATTTCTCAAATGTCTGGACTACTCCTAAATCTATTCATCCAATGTTTACTGCAGAAAAATTAGGAAACACTAAGAAAACAATATTACCATAGTTTCCTCAATGTAAAGTTTGGAGTGCATCTCTATAGGATAGATCTTTATTATCGTCATTTATGCATCTCCGGAGAGGGCAGTTCCCATCTGCCAGAGCAACCAGGTCTCATTAGCAATTTTCAGATGTTCGGGTTTCTCCTAAAACAGTTCACTGTTCACTGCAATAACAAAGGAAACAACATTATAATTGTTTCCTCAAGGTGAAGTTTAGCAAGTGTTTCTCTATGCAATAGATCTTTATTAACTTCATTTATCAATCCCCTGGAGAGGACAGTTCCCACCTGCCTAAGCAACCAGGTCCCTTTGGCATTTCTCAAATGCCTGGGCTTCTCCTAAAACAGTTCAACTAAAGTTGACTACAATCCTAAATTGCAAAAACAAAGGATACAATTACTATACAATAACTGTTACAAAAGTTTCCTCGATGTAAAGTTCAACCAGTGCGTCTCTATTTGATAGAGCTTTATTATCTTCATCTAAGAATCTCTGGAAAGGGCAGTTCCCATTTGCCTGAGCTACTGGATCTCATTTGCATTTCTTTAGATGTTTCTGAAATGTTTGGGCTTCTCCTAAAACAGTTATCCGTTGTTTACTGCAATACTCTGAAAGCAATCGTAAAAAACAAAGGGTATTACATGTGTTTCCTCAATGTGAGGTTCATCAAGTGTATCTATATGTTAAGTTTACTATAATCTCCGGAGAGGTCAGTTCTCGTCTGCCTGAGCAACCAGGTCTCGTTTGCATTTCTTTAGACATTTCTCAAATGTCCGGACTTCTCCTAAATCTGTTCATCCAATGCTTACTGCAAAAAATTGGGAACCACTAAGAAAATGATATTACCAGAGTTTCCTCAATGTAAAATTTAGAGTGCATTTCTATGGGATAGATCTTTATTTTTTTCATTTATGTATCTCCGGAGAGTGCAGTTCCCATCTACCTGAGCAACCAGGTCTCATTTGCATATTTCAGATGTTCGGGTTTCTCCTAAAAATGTTCACTGCAATAAATTGGGAAAACAAAGGAACCAATATTATAATTGTTTCCTCAAGGTGAAGTTTAACAAGTGCTCCTCTATGCGATAGATCTTTATTAACTTCATTTATTAATCCCCTGGAGAGGGCTGTTCCCGCCTGCCTGAGCAACCAGGTCTCATTTGCGTTTTGGCCCTGAGCTCCCGACCCGCGATCGTCAATCATCTCCTCCTCACATTAAGCCGGCGGTCATTAGAACTTTGCATTTCAGCAATCTCCAAATTTTATTTCCCTTCTTCGAAAATGATGATGGAAATCCGCCGATAATCAGGACGATCAGCCCCCCCACCCGTCCGCCTCCTTTTCCCGGCAGCGCTCTGTCATATTTTCGGCGCCCGCAGCCGCCCTTTTGAAACGCACATCGGCCTCCGCAAATGATTTGTACGGGATCATTTTTTAACAGAAAGGCGCCGGGGGCAGGACAGGGCCCCGACACAACCTCGTCACGTCATTCATTTCTCTTTCTTGCTAACTTTGTAAGAAGAAGAAGTAAAAAAAAAAGAAAGTGATGAGCAAGACGCGAGGACGGGGCGCCGCACATAATTTCCGCACTGCTTATGCAGAAGAGCTGGGAGGACGGCGTATCCTCGGGCCCAGATTTAGCAATTGCCGCTCTCCCCGGGGGGGTGTGGGAAGAACATGGCACCTAGAGAGCTCCCGAGAGTGACAGCTCCTCGTCAGGGCAGCGATGGCGCCATCTTATCGCAGGTGGAAAACTTTGTTACCGCTTCCAAAGTGAAATAATTAGCAACTTCTCTTCTTTCTCACACTGGAGCTCAAGCTGGACTCACACAGAGCGCCGCGCCGCCGGGGGTCCATATTGAGCATGAGCTCGGAAAGACGGCGCCGGGAAGACGTGAGGAGACAATTTTAACATGAATTTGAAGTGGAACTCCAGACATGGCTTCAGTGTGTTTAATATAAATAATAAGTAAATGTAAATGACAGTTTTATTATTGATATTAGTAATGTTATTATTAATAATAATTTAATGTGCAACTCAAGAAGCTATAAGGGAGCTTAGCTACACTCGCAATAGGTGCGCGGCACCCCCTGAATACCTCTATGGCCACGCCAGCCATTCAGACATGGCTTCAGTGTGTTTAATATAAATAATAATTGAATGACACAGTTGTATTATTGATATTAGTAATATTATTATTGTTGTTGTTATTATTAATAATAATAATAATAATAATAATAATAATAATATGCAACTCAAAAAGCTATAAGAGAGCTTAGCTACGCTCCTCTCCCCCTGCTTCTCTCTATGGCCACGCCATCCATTCAGACATGGCTTCAGTGTGTTCAATATAAATAATAAATAAATGACTGCTTTACAATGTATCACAGCTGATTACATTGAAACATTGCAGCCTGGCTATAACAATGTGACACAATGTAACTCTCACCAGAGAACTGGCAGGCTTTTCAGAATGACTCGTCTTGTTTGTTATAGTCGCAGCAGGGGAGAGAAATTATGGATCCCAATGGAAGGCTTTTCAGAATGACTCATCTTGTTTGTTATAGTCACAGCAGGAGGGAAAAAATAATGCATCCCGATTTGTTAAACTCCTATCCCGGTGAGGTCTGGGCTGAGGTGGTGAAGGAGTTACCATCACATGTTTTAGTAAAACCTTCCCTAGACTGGAACTGGTGCAAGCGTCGGTACAGCGCCGGGCTTTTCGGAATGACTCATCTTGTTTGTTATAGTCACAGCAGGAGGGAAAATATAATGCATCCCGATTTGTTAAACTCCTATTCCGGTGAGGTCTGGGCTCAGGTGGTGAAGGAGTTACCGATGTTTTAGTAAAACTGTCCCTGGGCTGGGGCCGGTGCATGCGTCGGGACAGCGCCAGCTTTGAAATCGGATCTTTCATGTTTCAATCTAGCGCCACCAGCTGGTGTAAGGCAGGAATAGTGTCTACCTTGCGACGCTTTACAAAAAATGTTAAGGAGAAACACCCCCTGAAGACTCTTAGTGGGGTTGATTTACCTTGTTATGGGGCATCCCAAATTGGGATACCTGCTGTGTGCCTGGAGCGCCCGATCCGGGGCGGGGTTGGGGATGCGGCCGGTGGCTCTCTTGATTCAGATGTACTGACCGCACTGATGTGGAAGGAGCGTCGCTGATTGGCTCAGCAACCTGTGCATGCGCCATGGGAGCGGGGGAAAACGTGAGTTTACGGTTACAGCTACATACAGAGGGGCATCCCAAACTGGGATGCCCCACTAAAGATCAGCAACACCCAAAAAAGTTAATCTCTTTAAAGTGGGCTTCTGATGAGCACATAGGAAGGTTGACTCATCGCTGACCTGAGCTGGTCTATGGGTGTCTGTAAGGACAGGGGATATTTTTAAACCGGCGCGCCCACCCCTGGTCCCCGTAGCCATTTAGCACAAAGCTTTAATGCAGAGCATGGAATCAATATTGCCGCTTACAAAAGGGAAAAAAAAAAAGAATTGATCCGCTGCTGTTTAGAAGAAGGGACCGTTTTTGGCTGTTACAGCGGCGGCCATCGATTGCCCGCCGCATCTCTTGATATATACGGGACGATCGCTCCCCCGGCCGCCCCGACACCATTCAAAGAGCCTAATCCAATTGTGAAGAATTTTCCAGCTTGATAAAGAAGCTAAAAAAAAATAAAATAAAGCGAATAATTAAATAAAAGCCCAGGAGAGGCGACTCGAGACAAAACGCGACATCAGACGGAATAAAAAGAGCGGCTGCTCCGCGGCGACGGCGAACTACCGTACGAAATGTGATGAGCGGAATCTGCTTCTGCCGATAATATGCCATATTCTGCTTCTGCATCACCCCTATACTATTACAGTCCATGGGGGGTATACCTACAATGGCATTGGGTGTAATCTCCTTCATAGACTACAATGGGATTGTGGTAATCTTCTCCATAGACTATAATGGGATTGCGGTAATACCCTCAATAGACTACAATGCGATTGCAGTAACCCCCCTATATAGACTAAAATAGGATTGGGGTAATCTCTTCCATAGACTACAATGGCATTGGAATAATCTCCTCCATAGACTACAATAGCATTGGAATAATCTCCTCCATAGACTACAATAGCATTGGAATAATCTCCTCCATAGACTACAATGGCATTGGGGCAATCCCCTCCATAGACTATAATGTGATTGGGTGATGCAGAAGCAGAATATGGCATATCATCGGCGGAAGCAGATTCCACTGGTCGCATTTCGGGTGGTAGTTCGCCGCCGCCGTGGAGCAGCCACTCTTTTTATTTCGTCTGATATAGCGTTTTGTCTCGAGTCGCATTGGGAATAAAAAAGAGCGGCTGCGACACAGCAACGGCGAACTGCCACCCGAAATGCGATGAGCGGAATCTGCTTCTGCCTATAATTGAGCATTATCCCAATCTTATTATAGTCTATGGGGTTTTGGGGTTCTCAAAGTAGAAGGGGGGGTTTGTGCTGATGGGGGTCAAGTTCAGGTCCCTATTGATTTCTATGGGGTCCAGGTGAAGTTTGGGTCCCAATTGACTTCTATGGGGTCCGGGACAAGTTAGAGTCCCTATTGACTTCTGTGGGGTCCGGGACAAGTTCGTGTCCCCATTGACTTCTATTGGGTCCTAGTCAAGTTCGGGTCCCCATTGACTTCTACAGAGTCTGGGTCAAGTTCGGGTCCCTATTGACTTCTATGGGGTCTGGGTCAAATCGGGTCCCCATTAACTTCTATGGGTCTGGGTAAGTTTGGGTCCCTATTGGCTTCTATGGGTTCTGGGTCAAATTCGAGTCCCCATTGACTTCTATGAGGTCGGGGTTAAGTTCGAGTCCCTATTGACTTCTATAGGGTCCCAGTCAAGTTTGCGTCCCCATTGACTACTACAGGTTCCGGGTCAAGTCGGGTCCCCACTGACTTCTATGGGTTCTGGGTCAAGTTTGGGTGCCCATTCACTTCTATCGGGTCTGGGTCAAGATCGGGTCCCCATTGACTTCTATTGGGTCCGGATTAAGTTTGGTCCCCATTGACTTCTATGGGGTCCTAGTCAAGTTCAGGTCCCCATTGACTTCTACGGAGTCAAGTCGGTTCCCCAGTGACTTCTATGGGGTCCAGTTCAAGTTAGGGTCCCTATTGATTTCTATGGGGTCCGGGTCAAGTTTGGGTCCCCATTGACTTCTACGGGTCCGGATCAAGTTTGGTCCCCATTGACTTCTTCGGGGCCCGGGTCAAGTTCGGGTCCCTATTGACTTCTATGGGGTCCTAGTCAAGTTCAGGTCCCTATTGACTTCTATGGGGCCTTGGTCAAGTTCTGGTCCCCATTGACTTCTATGGGGTCCGTATCAAGGTCAGGTCCCTACTGACTTCTATGGGGTTCGGGTCCCCAGTGACTTCTATGTGGTCTGGGTCAATTTCGGGTCCAAATTGACTTCTATGGGGTCTGGGTCAAGTTCGGGTCCCCATTGACTTCTATGGGGTCCTAGTCAAGTTCAGGTCCCTATAGACTTCTATGGGGCCTTGGTCAAGTTCTGGTCCCCATTGACTTCTATGGGGTCCGTATCAAGTTCAGGTCCCTACTGACTTCTATGGGGTTCGGGTCCCCAGTGACTTCTATGTGGTCTGGGTCAATTTCGGGTCCAAATTGACTTCTATGGGGTCTGGGTCAAGTTCGGGTCCCCATTGACTTCTATGGGGTTCAGTTCACTAAAGCTCGTCCGAACCTGGTGAAAACCAGAACATCCACAGGTTTACTCTTTCCTATGCCTGATTCTCTTAGGCGCTGGCGGCGGGTTTACCAGAATCAGACCGACCCCGATATCTATTTATCAATAAATGTTAATATAGAGAATGCAGGAGTGGGGGGGGGGGGGGGGATGGGATGGTGCGCCCATGCACGGGCTCCCTGCTAGACAGGGAATGATTACAGGCGATGGCGCGCTTCGTTCTGCGCGGAGTTAAATGTCCACATAATGTGCGCTTGATTGCTGCAGAAAATAGCGCGCCGACTGACTGCTGAGCCAATAACAGCCAGCATTCAAATGCAAATCACTTTTTATTCTTAGACTGGAAACCACACAGGGGGAGGGGGGAGCATAGCCGGGGCTTTCCTGCAGGTAGTATATTAAAGGATAAGCGCACCTGTGTGATTTGCATAATAAATTATGCATCATCCCGCAGCCACAGATGCATTAAGTGACCCAACGTTTCATGTAAGGTCAAGTTTGGGTCCCCATTGACTTCTATAGGGTCTGGGTCGCCATTGACTTCTATGGTTTCCGAGTCAAGTTTGGGTCCTCATTGACTTCTATGGTTTCCGGGTCAAGTTTGGGTCCCCACTGACTTCTACGGGGTCTGGGTCAAGTTCGGATCTCAATTGATTTCTATGGAATCTGGGTCAAGTTCAGGTCCCCGATGACATCTATGGGGTCTTGGTCAAGTTCGGGTCCCCGTTGATTTCTATGGGGTCTGGGTCAAGTTCAGGTCCCCATTGATTTTTATGGGGTCCAGATCAAGTTCAGGTCGCTGTTGACATATATGGGGTCTGGGTCAAGTTCGGGTCCCCATTGACTTCTATGTGTCATCCCAGAGACAAAGCTGCATTAAGTGACCCGACGTTTCATGTAAACGTAGGTATCAATATTCCTTAAAGTGGACCAAAACCCACTTACTATCCTGGGTTTCGGGCCATCCCTCTTATCCCCCCCCCCCTCCCCGGTTTGGGATGCCTGCTGTGTGAAACCTCGTCTTTGGCCAGTCTTTCTCGCCTTTCCTTAACCCGAAAAAGAGTTTTTAGTATGTGTGTATTTAACCTTTTAACATCCAAGATGGTGGTCCATGGAGTCTCAGGCTGCCTGCAGACAGGAAGTGTCTTCTGACTGTTTCGCTCTGCATTCTGGGATCGCT